>CM076576.1:918427460-918580034 GCA_034641835.2 Pinus albicaulis
ACCTTCGAAAGGATGTTGAGAAGCACATCAGATCCTGCACTGCTTGTGCCATTGCCAAACCGACCATCAAGAAGCAAGGCCTATATACTCCTCTACCTACCCCTAGTCGACCTTGGGAATCCATCTCCATGGATTACATGTCGGGCCTGCCTTCTACTAAGCAGGAAAATGACTGTGTTTTTGTGGTCGTCGACAGATTCTCGAAGATGGCCATTATGGCGGCCTGCAAGAAGAATATCACAGCAGAAGCCACTGCTAAACTCTTCTTTGAACGAGTGTGGGTGCACTTTGGGATCCCACAGTCTATCATATCAGATCGGGATAGCAGGTTCCTCATCACATTTTGGTCCAACCTCTGGTCGATGTTGGATACCAAGCTCACCAAGTCCACAGCTTTCCATCCCCAAACAGATGGCCAGACAGAGGTCGTCAACAGAATGATTGTACACATTCTGCACATGTACAATTCAAAGCATCCACGCACATGGGACGAGAGCCTCCCTTATGTACAACATAGTTATAATTGGGCTCTCCACAGTTCAATCGGCCATAGCCCCTTTCAGGTGGGCTTGGGATTCCAGCCACTATGTCCCATTGACGTAGCCATGCCATTTGCGGCTACTCAGGCCGATTCGGCTCATGTCCAGTCTGAAGTTGACAAAGCAAATAGCTTCATCGAGCGCATTCAACACATCTACCAACAGGCTCATGATATATTGGACAGAGCCAATGCCAAGTACAAGCAACGCCATGATCAACACCGGGTGCCACACAACTTCCAGGTGGGCGACAAAGTATGGCTACATTTGCAGAAGGAGCGCCTCACTGGACCCCACCACAAGCTTCGCCCGCTCCGATACGGGCCGTACACCATCACCAAGGCTGTAGGGAACAATGCCTTCGAGCTCAGTATTCCACCATTCCTTGGTCTGCACCCAGTCTTCAATGTGGATCGCTTTCGTCCTTACTTCCCACCTCTACTGGACACCTCGGACATTGCAGAACAACTCACACCAACAGAGTTAAATCCAGACTGCATGGAACAGGCCACCAAAGATTGTATCATGGACATGCAAATCAAGAACACTCGCCAATAGAAGATCCAACTATATCGGGTTGTCAAAGCTGGCCAACTCCTGCACCAAGGAAAGTGGTTCACCAGGGACCAAGTTCAGCAGAAATTTCCTCATCTCATGGAGGAACTTAACGCAATGGGGACCATTGCTTCCTAAAGGGGGAGGAATGATCCAGGTGGATATTGGTGGTCACCCGCCTATTCCACTTGGGGCTCCACCATTGTCTATTTCAGTTTTTCAGTTTCGGCACAATTTTATTTTAAATTATTTTTTTTATTTTTAAAACACAAGTACATAAATGCACTTAAAAATAAACATCTCACAAAAGAAGAAGACATTAGAAAATCTATAGTGTCAAAATCAATCCTATAAAAAAACGTTGGTGATGATACACCAACACTATTCAAAATCGACATAAAAAACATCACTTTAAAAAAAAAAATTAACTAAAAATAATAACAAAATGAAAAAAACTTAAAGTACCAAAAACATGCCAAAAATTTTTTTCTTGATTATGCATCGCCACTTTTTCAAAATCAGGTGTTTTTCTTGATACTTCAAAAAGTAGGTAACAATGAGGTTACCTATTTCATCGGTAACATTTTTCTTTCCAGTGCAACCACCGCATTAGTTCCCGCCCTGCAAGAACAACAATGTTCGCAATCAGAGCCAGCATACAAAATCGTGCACCAACAGCAAGACTTAACTGAAGAGCATGTGCAATAGCAAGAAGGCCATGGCTACTTACCAGAGAACGTGCTAGAGTGGATTGTGCAAGCTGAATTTCACTCTTATCCTGATACACAACAATATATTCTCGAAACTTAAAACTATTTATAAATGACACACCTCCATTCATGCACGATCCTGGATTTGAGGGGTGATGGGTAAGCCAATTCCTATTTGCAAGCAAATTCACCGGATAGGGTTGGTCGAACAAACCAGCACCTTCATTGTGGTGGTGAGGATGATCCATTTTATGGGATGGAAACAATAAGCATGGGCCAGGCAAATTATAGATGCTTGCGCATCCGAGTGGAGAAACCTTAATTTTGAAAACCCCAGTGCAGAGTTGCTCCTGGGTTTTGTCAAGGATATGAGGATTTGAATCCACTTATAGTGGAGGCTGCAATTTCTTAACGCCTTGATCAACAGGCAAATTGTTGTGATCGTGAAATGTGGTGATTTGGACAATGTCAGTGGGATTTGTGTCAACTTGGCCAAATGTTTGTGCGCCGACAGATTGATAATCCAATGTATTAGATTCTTTAGATTTGCCAGGATGGGGTGGATTTACCGTAAGGTTTTCGGGCAGTTGAGGGGTTTGCAAAAAATCACATGTTAGTGCCTAATTGCAACTGGTACTGGCTGGGCAACAACTAGAAAGATTAGAGACAATGGCCGGTGTTTTCTTACCAACGAATAAATTGGGGTATATCGGTTGTTGCATACCAACTATTGGGGGACAGGAATATGTGCTCAAGGAAACCTCATTAGAATGAAAAATCTGCCCAGACGAAATGATATCCGACGTGGTTATGTTGGGAGGAGCATGGTACTTGGGGATCGTCATTTCAGAAACCTTAATCCGAGAAACCCTAGTTGGGGTTGTTTGAGGGGTCTTGTCAGGATCGGAAGAACTAGGGATGACGGCCGGCAAGAGCGGGAGTGCTTCGATTCCCTGATGGGTACTCGAATCTTCATAGAGCGAATTATCGAATTCTGGTGTCTCCATATGGTCGGCAACAAGATACGAGTGACAATCCTCGGCGGTATTAGTGAATATGTTTTCAGATAAGCGATGATCGTTGTAACCATCGATTTGATCAAGTCGGGCACCTAGCATGTTGGGCTCCCCGGGAGTTACCGACTGGGATGGATCAATAAAGAGGACATCTTGAGGTTTCCCAGACAGGAAATCTCTCCTATGGTTGTCTAAAGATTCCGAGTGAGAAAGATCAGATCTAAAGATTCATCAATTATGAATTGTGATTTTGAAACACCATCTGCGTGCTTATGATTGTTGCCAATACCATTATAAGGAAATTTTGAATGTCTCGAAGAAATTACTAGTGTGGAGGACTCGTGAAATAAATCGTGGAATAATGAACGAAAAGATTGAGCCGCAGGGGCGTTAACCATACAAGGCTTTTCAACACGCGCATCTGTGTCATTCAGAGAAAACAATGATCTGGCAGGCCCTGTAAGGGAATCAACTTCATCTTGGATAGGAGTCGATTCATAATCAGTATGCGAATCAGAATTAGGACTGTGTCCAGCGAGACATCGAGTGGGCTTGAGGTAGGTTTCATGAACCTGGAGGGATGTTGGGCCCATCTGGTTTTCAAGCCTCAATTCGACAGGGTGCGTGAAAGATTCAAAGGTAGTAAAATAGGCTTTATCCTCATGCACCAATATATCATTTCTCAGAACTTTCGAGGTCACAACTCCACTACCCGACAACTCAGGAGGAGGAGCAAGAAAGTCACAAATATCAATACTCTCCTCGGAGGCCTGAATGTGTTCTGGACTCGGGGAGATGGACAAGGAAGCATTAGGGACGCAGTCTGAAGAGCTGGCAACTTGCAGGTTGTCATAAGGAACACTAGGACCAGGATGGGTTGCTAACTGAAATTGTTCAAGGGAAACAAGAATCACATACCTGAATTGTTCACTTAAACATTTCCAATCAACATCCCTTTCAGGGAACTCAAAAAAATAATGAACAAATCTGATAGAGAATTCATCTAGAGGTTCTTGAGGTTCCATTCTAATGTCATTTAACTTTATTAATACGTTCTGAAAATCATACCTATGAAAAGCTTGTTGTAATTCACTGGCGAGTTGTTCAAACGAATGGATGGAAGCTTCCAGCAATGTGTGGCACCATTTCTTAGCGCGACCTTCGAGAGTGAGTAAGAAAAGCAAACAAATCAAACCTTCATCGTCAATTTCGTAGCACTCACCAAAGTCACAGAAATCTAAAAGGTGTTGGGTTATGGATACTCCGTTTTCACCATCGAATTTTAACTGGTACAAGTGATACATAAGTTCATCGGGGATGAGACATCGAGGCTCATAAAACTCCGACAAACATCTCGGGAGAATGATTTGGGAACGAGCCATTACAGATATGAGATTAACTGCAGGCTCTAAGGGCTCATCTTGTCATCTGGCCCCCCTCTAGTGCCAATTAGGAAACTGATAGGAAAATTTGTCGGCCAACAACGGGGATCTCCCCGGTAAGGTCCCAATTAGACCTTGAGCGGTTTGGACAGGATCCGTCAGGGAGTGTGGGTGAAACTGCGATTTCTCCTTTCTTTGGGTCTCACTTAAACTCTATAAAACAGTGGATACATACCTAATCAAATGATAAAAGACATATGATTGATGCATTAAATGTACATATAACACTATGAGTAGCAAGAGGAAATAATAAAGCATGAAGACCGAAGGAAGTGTTGTTAAAAACACTTCATTAGGGTCATGCTTGTAAACTGTTCTAACCACAAAAGAAACAATTCCTCATGGCAAGAACACCCTTCACTTCCTAAAAGTTTTAAATGATAACACAAATGTTAATAAACAAAGCCATCAGCATTCGTTACGAAAGTGAAATGAACTCAACCACCATTAACATACTCATCAAACTGTTATGCAATTGTGATATGAATTTAAGATACAGTTCCCTTAATCTAAAGATGTTCAGAAACTGAAAATATAATACTCAATAGCGCTCATACATGTGACAACACCAGATCCACAAAGGGATTTTTCAAAATTCTTGTATTCATGCTCAAATGTATAATCCTCTGGTAATACAATGTACTTAGCTCGAGTCCCAAAACAAAAGCCTTTTACAAGTTCCCGAAGGATATATTTATAGAGCAAAACTCGCCCTTTTGGGCTCCCTGACTTTTGCCTTCCCGACTATTGGGCTGCCTTGTGACCCAGTCTGTTCTACGACCTGCGACCTGACTGGAGTTTGCGACTTGCGGCCCCGAGCATTCCGCGACTTGCGACCTGCGACCTGAGGAAAAATACGACCTGTGACTCGCCTGGATCCTGCGACCTGTGACCTCGCTGGTTTTGCGGCTTGTGACCTCAATGGATTTTGCGACTTGCGACCCCAACAATCAGCGACCTGCGACCTGAATAAATCTGTGACTTGCGACCTAAAACAAATGTGTAGTTTGCGACCTCAAGCAGATCTGCAACTTGCGGAAGTTCGCGACCTATGGCCTGGGGTTTTTGATCCCTTCTACATTTATCTCCTTGATATATCATAGTGTTGTTCTCCAGAGAACAGCCTTAGCTCTTGCTATGTGAAACAGTAGCTCCTATCTACTGGTAATGCCCTTGTCATGCTAAGAGAATTTGCATGAGTTGATAAGCGGGAGAGTAGCATTTATTCTTTGAGCGAGGTACTGAGCATCCGCATAACACGGGTTTTATTGTTGGTTTGAAACCCAGCTGTGCATCCTCTGAAGAAGGCTAGTGTCTCTCTTCATTTGGGTGGACATTACAGCTTTTTTATGTAACATTTTGGGCTTCCTAACTTTTCGCTTTCCCGACTGTTGGGCTGCCTTGCGACCCAGTCTATTTTGTGACTTGCGACCTGAGCCATTGATGCGACCTGTGACCTGACTGGACCTTGCGACTTGCGACCCCAAACAATCTGCGACCTGTGACCTGCCGTGATTTTGCAACCTCGCGACCTAGTCGCTAGTTCTTGCGACTTGCGACCCCTAACAATCTGTGACCTACGACCTGCCATGATTTTGCGACCTCGTGACCTAGTCGCTGGGTCGCTGAGTTGTGTCATCGAGCTTTTAATAGGGAGTGCGACTATGCGACCTGGCGACCTGAGGGAATCTGCAACCTACGACTTGAGGAAATTTGCGACCTGCGACCTTAAGCGAATTTGTGACTTGCGACCTCTAGCAGATCTGCGACTTGCGACCTCAAGCAGATCTGCGACTTGCGGCCTTCTTTTGACAATCTTTGGATTTCATAGCAATATTCCTTATCCTGCCTCCTTTGCTTTGAAAAGGGTCCTCTTGCTTGCTGGGAAAAAACTTTGGCTCATTGCGCAGACCGACAGCTTCCACTGTGACCGAAAGCTCCCTTGATTGGTGCGATCTTGTTTCCTACATACATGCGATACATGTCTTCCACTTCTCCTGTTTCAGCTCGCACTACTCTTATCCTTTTCATCGGTGTGGTGATGACATTGTTTGGTGTATCATCCATGGGATCGACCTGCATGAAACATTTAGATTTTCAATTTTTATAGTTACCCTTTAGAGAACGATAATCCCAAATAATTAACATCAGATTATGAGCTTGGTGAAGCACCCAAACCGAGTGCCTAAACAATCCATGGTGCAAGAGCTTTTAATGTAAACACACAAAAAGGTTTCCATTCGAATGTATGCATGGTCATCCCTTCACACATGGCGCGACTGCGGTAAGAGTATCTCTTCATGATGGTGAGAAGGCTCACGAGGGGCTTGGGGCAGGTTACGAGGATGTCATTGTCTAAAGGCCAACCTTAATGGCTAAGTGAGGAGGGGGACCCGAAATTTCGAATATACCCAAAATTTTGGGTGGTGTTGTAGCGACTACAACACAATACACATAAATTATAAATCTAGGGACATCTTTTATTCCAATGACAGTTGCATTGTTTGTGCCGATACACTCAACCAGAATAAATTCCAATTAAAAGAAATCATTGCTGAAGTAAATTTTGGAAGTAAATCACTCATGCAGAAATAAAATGATCTACAAGACTGGAATCACACTTCAATTAATATGTCCTATCGCGCCACACGACAATTATCCAACTGGTGTCTGTAATATAATATGTGTAATAGCATACAAAGTATTGAAATTGAAGCAGATATATTCATAGCTGAACAATAGCAACAGCACCTCTATAGATACATAAACCAAAATACAAACACATATACACAACTACCTTAATAATTGCAATCCCTGCTAAGAAGGAGGGCCCTTCCTCCCTAGCAGGGTGCAGGTAGAGAAAAGAACTTAATGGAAACTACACTGAATAACGCATGTAACAGCAATAACAGGATAATCTGTATTAATATGAGAAAAATTATAGAGCCGAAATAGTGTTTTTCTCCACTAACCTTTCAACCTCTAGGGCCGAGAACTATATAGTGGTTACATCTCAGAAAATCAAGGGATAGATCAGTCATGAGAATCTTATGATTCTCATGTTGATCGAAATAGAATGCATATAGTTATAACCACTTCTTTATAAAATTCTGACTAGAAAATTATAGATTACAATCAAAAGCGCCCATAGGCTATTATCCCAAAATACAATGCTAATTAACTTCTACAGTTATCGCAATAAAACCACAGCTGTAGTGTAACAGATAAAGGACAGGTCAGCAACAGGTGTTGACGAGATCCAGTCAGCGGTACAATTGTATCAGCAGTTCACTAGTGGGTCTGTAACAGCAGTTTGTCGATGGGTCTGTAACAGCAAGGTGTAATAGCATCGCTCATTATAACATCAAACCCTTAATTGCTCCTATGTACCTCATGCTCGAGATCTTTGGTGCTACAAATGACATCTAGAAAGACAACACAAAGACCATAGATCTTCTCCAAGCGTTCATCCTCAATTAATCATAAAAAAAGCACGATATATCATAATAATTGATGAGATGGAAGAGTATTGAAAATAAGGTGAAACAGCACAAGTTAGGATAGAAAGGTAGGAAAAAGAGGCAAAGATAGTCCCATTGGTTATAGTCATGACGCAAAATAGGGAAAACAAATGTAGGAAAAGTGTGCAAAACTGGCACCCAACAGATAGTTCTTACTCTACATATACTGTCGACCTCTCTAAAGTTTGTACAAACCCTAGGTTGACAATTAAAGTAGAGACACTTGAGAGTTGCAGCATTGTTGTTGCAATAGTGAGGGCCATCAATAGCCTATAACCCTAGATAAGATATAAGATATTTTTCAAAAATGAAAACCTTTAGGTGAAATAAATAAAGCAAATGATGGAAATGTTATAATGACATAAACACCATTTGCAACAAGAGAAAATCTAAATAGGCATAAAATGATTTATTTTATAAATATGAAACATGAGATTTCCATAACTACTATAACATTACCAACAACAAATAAATTTAATTTATCCTCATCCTACAAAACAAATAAACACATTACAGTAATTTAAAAGTTATATATATATATATATCGTAGTATGGTGTTTGTTTGGAATTTTTGCAAAGGAGTCATGCTTGAAAACCTCCTCTGAAAAGATCACAAGAAATAATAAAAATTATATTCCCATCCCCCCATTCTCTCCGCATAGTTATAGTGTATTTAGTGTCACTTGTCATCAGATGCATTTATTAGCCATTATAACACATATTTCCCCTATGCAGACCTAAGTTTATCATTAAAAAAAAAGTTTTCCAAATTCTATACACAAGTTGCCAAATGAAAGTCATGTATGTATGCAAATACTCCTAAAGAAAATCATGTATGGATTTAAATGTATTAAATAAATATAAAAAAAAATTATTTTTTGAGTGATTTTTATGGGTAACATCGCAGAATCACCTATATTAGCTCATGGAATAAACACCCAAACCAATTTATGGTTGTATAAATACACACCTTAGGTGGCCCTCATGGCAACCATTAACCTTCATATCATCACTCTAACAAAATTTCCCTGGATTAGGTTTGTTATTCCCGTAATTTTATGGACTCCCCAGTCTTTGTGACACCTTGTTTCCACGTTGTGATGTTGAGTCATTCATATCTCACATATATCTAGTCCCTATAGCAGGAGGAGACCTGTAGTGCCTCGGAATGTAGGATCCACAAGATGGTTATGCTTGGTGCTGACAACCAAGATAAAGCGATCTTATGATTTTGTAACTACCTATCAACATCAAATGGAAGGCCCACTTCTGAGTCCCCATTCCCTCTTTTTTCATTTTTTTGCAAGTTATGGGATTTTTTATGTGTTCTTTGTTGATTTTTTGTTTCCACTTAGTTGGGGATTTCAACCCTAGGCTCGGGATATTTTCCCCACAATGAAATATCCTTTAAAAATTTTATCCTTTTTAAGGGTACATGTATACAATCTTGATGAATTTTTGAAGCTACTAAATATAGTTGTGAAGTGAGGTTGTTTGCTAGAGGCAATGGTTCACATTGCCATATCTTTGTACCACTCTGCCTACTTTTCTTTACCTACCTCCCACACATCTTGTAATGTGATATGTGTTTTCAGAATTTTCTTTCTTTCACTTTGTGGCATATTGCACTTAGAATGCACATGTATCTATCTTGGATCTAGTTCCTTAGCTCCCTTCCTCGATTCCACCTAGGCGATATCTTAAATAAGGGTGAACTAATCATTAGTGACGTGTTGATATCAGCATTATAAACAAATAAGAGCAACATCATATATTTACATCTCGTTTAGAACATTATCTGACATTATCGATTGTCATGGATTCCTACTACGAGTGAAAATCATAAAAATAATACTAATAATTAAAATTAAATTAGTGAAATAACAACAAATTAACTTGCAAAAACTTATAATAGTGGGAACTTATGACCTTGTATAATTTTATATCCAATTGTATCCCAATTTTATTGTAAATTGTCTTCTACATTTATTCATCGACTTGTAGTTAAGAATCCTCGTGCTTCTCTTCTTTTTGCAATGATCAAATAACAAGTGTGAATTGTTAGCAAAACAAAGAAACATCAATTCAAAAGAGATATTAACATAAAAAACATGGAATCATCGGTATTATCAAACTTAGAAATGTGGGATATTGTATGACATCACCAGACAGATCATTATCTTCATCTTCATAGTGAGCAAGATGAATACGAAGGGAAGGTGGAAGACTCTCTAGATTAAAAACATGGAGGGGAGGATCCTCTTCAAGCTCGAATTTATTGATTTGAGAGAAGGATCAAATCCTTTTCAATATTCCAATCAATGTTCTGAGACTAACTGATGTGAAAACACACAGGATTAACTATTTGCACAAACTCACCAACATTAACTAATGTTTCTTTTATGTGAATGAATGAGGGGAAATTGAATTGTTAATATTCCTTAAATATAAACTTTGAGAACTGAAAATAAGAATGAACAGCAGCAAGAAAAAAGAAAACACAACAAACATTGATGGCAGAGTTTGTCCGTCTTGGACTACGTCTCTGGGTCCGTGATCTGAAATTACTTGCTAGTTAATATTGTGCTAGTTTCATTTCAGATATAAACATTTCTTTGCTTTGTTTTACTTATCCTTCATGAGTTTGTTGAAGAGCACGTGATTGGAAAAAAGTGTACTTAGTGAAATAAAAAGTTTTTCATAAGCTGAAAAAGCATAATTTTAAATGACAGAACAGAAGCAATAGTAAACACAGCAAGCACATATAACAGAGCTTAACATAGAGAATTTTGATAAAGGAGTTCACCCCTCCTGGGCTACATCTCCTTGGTCCAGCTTCATAATGTGACCTTTGTATTAGCTTCAAGTGTGCTCAAATTGTTGTTACAAGCTTCAGAACCTCTTGGAACCTGGTCTAATGAGTTTATAACACCATAATCTCCCAAAAATGACTATTTGTTTGTTGTATTTAGACTCTAGATTCTCTGGCAATGCCCCCAACACCTGTTGGCCCTCACCTTCAAAAATATTCAAATGTACTAAAACACTTGTAGATCACCATTTCTGCCTCTGAAACCTGCTTAATTGAGTTCCTAGCATGAAAATTAGCCAATAATGACTTTTATTGAGCTCATTTTGGTCAAAAATTAAGTGAGTTATGACCAAAACTATTTATGCCCCAATTTCTCCTCCAAAACTGGAGAGACTGCCAGTTAGATTTCTAAATTTAGAAATACCGCCAAGATTGGTGCGCCTCCAAAAAATCTACCAACTTTAATTCTGGGATTAATTAGCGCTAAGCGCGTTTAGGGCGAATAAGCATGTTTAGTGATAAGCGATGTTTAATGTGATTAACAACGGATTAACATGGGTTAACCACGTTTTAATGTTTAGTTAACCGCATTTAAAGAAATTTCGCCGGAATGTATTTAGCGCCTGGTTCTTTGCGGAGTGGCCACATGGGAAGGGGGCTAGCCCCCTCTGACCCCCAACTGTCAGGCATATAAAATTTAAATTTGCGCGAAGAGCAATAGGTGTAAGAAAGACCTGGCAGCGGAGATAGTTAGGCATACAATTTTCCGGCGGGAGGTCAGGAATTCGACCCTCACTCCGTCCGTCTCATAATTTTTACTCCGCTAAATTTAAAATTCCTCCGCTATACTTATCAATGCTACCAGAATTGGAACCTCTGCCATTTTAGTTAGATAACCTTCCATATTTGGTTAGATCCATCGTGAGGTGGGTTGAAAACCATATAATATATATATATATATATATATATATATATATATATATATATATTTATATATATATATATATATACCACCACATCTAGCTAAATTTAAAACTCCTCTGCTATACTTATCAATGTTGCCAAAATTGGAACCTTCGCCAGTTTAGTTAGATAACCTTCCAGATTTGGTTAGATCCGCCACGAGGTGGGTTGAAAACCATATAATATATATATGTTGTAATATATATATATATATATATATATATATATATATATATATATAATACCATCATGGACCATTGTCCAAAACATTGTTATGACCCAAATTTGACCTTCCAACCTGCCTGCCATGGGGGGGTACTGGCATGCCACGTGGTCGTTCCCCATTGGCCACCATATAATAAAATGCCAACTTAAATAAAATTCCACTTAGACTTAGGAATAAAAAAAATTCCACTTCCTAGTCATCATTGGCGAATCAGGTGGTGCCACTTGGCACAGTATCATTGTTGTTTTTGGAGGATATACCTACAACTGCTGACTATACCTGCCACATCATCATTGTACCTGTTCTGCTCCTTTTTTGTCTGTTTTGGAAAATGAACAGCAGAAGATAACTTAGCCATACGAACTCAAATTTTGATGGAAAGAGTTGCGCCAGAATCTTGGCGACAAACTCTATCCGGTCGTTCAGGTTTGAAGCAATTTCGAGCACTTTCAATTTTTAGCTAAAACTTGAGCTTTAGATCATTCCTTCCCACTAGAATCTTTTTGGACCCAAAATATATATTATCAATTTTTCAGCAAGTGAGGGTACAACTTCCTTACTTTTCCAATCTCCAACCATTTTGCCTTTGAAGGATTTTGACCTTTGAGTCCAACTATAAGGTATTCAACATTCCCTCTTCTTGAAATTCTGATTCTTCTGTCAAGTAATTGATATTGTTGAAGTTCATCAAGATATTCTGGCGAGAAATCATCTATTGATGGCAACTGAACATGCTCTCCTTGATCATCAATCAAAGGAGGCTCAAACAATCTCAAATTTTCAACTTTAACAACAGAATAAATTTTCATATAAGGAGGAAAATCTAGCTTGAATGCATTTGTACCAATATTTTCCAGAATTTTAAATGGACCATAATGGATTGGTTTGAGCTTTTTACCTTCCCCTTGCAATCTTTCTTTGCTTATGTACAACCAAACTTCATCTCCAACTTCGAATTTGTGATCAACCCAATCTTTGTCATGCCTTGCCTTATAGATGCTTTGACTCTTCTCATGTTGCTCTTGCACCGTGTGATGTACCAACTAAATTTGCTCAACGAAATTTCTTGCTTTATATATGTCACTATGTCCATCTATAGAAACATCTTTCTCAAAGATAAATTCCAATGGAAATCTTGGCAAGTAACCAAAACATGCCTCAAATGGCGATGTATTTGTGGAAGAATGTTTTGCCCAGTTGTATGCATGTTTTATGTAGTGTAACTATTCATCCCACAACTTGGGATGATTGCTGCAATAGCCTCTTAGAAGATGAATAACAGTCATATTTATCATCTTTGTTTGACCATCTGTTTTCGGATGAAATGTTTTACTCTTCTTCAACTTTGTATCCATCATGTCCCATAATTTTGACCAAAAATTCCCAACAAATCGAGAATCTCGATCACTTACGATAGAAGTAGGAAGACCAAAATGGATCCATACATTTTGAAAGAAAATATTAGTGGTTTGTTCAGCTGTACTAGTTTTCTTACATGCCATCAAAATTCACATGTTGTTGAACCTATCTACCACAACATACAAATAATCATGACCTTTCCTTGACATAGAAAGGCCTCCTACAAAATCCATTGAAATGCTCTCCCAAGGATGAGAAGGAACTGGAAGTGGTATGTACAAACCAAGCTTCCTATTGCTAGGCTTACTTGTTGCACATAAAGAAAATCCTCTAATAAAACAAGAAACACTTTCATTTATGTGTGGCCAAGAACAATACCTTTGCATATGCGCTACTATCTTGCCTACATTGAAATGTCCTACAATCAATGATGTGTCCGCCTCCCTTATGATATTGTTTCTTTCTCCCTGTGGTATACATAACTTGCCCAAGTGATACAACAAATTGTTATGCACATGATAATCTAACTCTTCACTTTGGTTTCCTTTACTCAAGTTCTCATACACATGTTGAAAATCACTATCATTCACATACTATTCAATGTAACTTTCATGCATAATTGAATTGTGCTTGAGAATAATAGTTGAATTTACAATAGGCCTAGAGAGCATATTAGCTACCTTATTGTAAATTCCTTTCTTGTACCTGATAACCAAGTGAAATTGTTGTAGAAAACCAATCCACCTTAAATGTCTTGATTGTTGCAACTTTGACTGTGATTGTAAGTACTGCAATGGCTGATGGTTGGTATGGATAATGGTCTCTTTTCCCATCAAGTAATGCTTCCATTTCTTTACACTTTGTACCAATGCATATAAATATTTATCATATGTAGGATATTTAGTCACAGCTCAATTAAAAGTTTCAGAATGAAATGAGATAGGCTTATCATGTTGCATGAGCACTGCTCCCATAGCATAATCACTTGCATCCGTTTGGATCTCAAATGGTTGTCTTAGATCTAGAATTTCTAGTACAGGTCTCGAACTTATATTTTGTTTTAAAGCATCAAATGCTTTCTGCTACAAATATTCCCAACGAAAGTATTTCTTTATGCTTTTCAATGCATATAACGATGTTGCAATGGAAGAAAAATTAGCAATAAATTTCCTCGAATATTGTGTTGCCCCTAAAAATATTCTTACCTCAGTAATTGTATTGGGCTTGGGCCAATTCAAAATTGCCTCAACTTTGGAAGGATCAATCTTCAATTCACCTCCTCCAACTATGTGTCCCAAATATACCAAAGAAGTCTTACCAAACTCACACTTTGACGTCTTAAGAAACAATTGCTCTTTTCCCAAAACATCATGTACCTTGTTGATCCAAGTGGATATTGGTGGCCACCCGCCTATTCCACTTGGGCCCCCACCATTGTCTCTTTCAGTTTTTCAGTTTCGGCATAACTTATTATTTTTAGCAGTTTTTTGGGTCCTGAACTTCCGAAGCCGTTTTGAGGCCCTAAACGACGTTTTTTGGGCATCACGATATCATTCCGTTTCGGAATTATATTCTTGGCGAAATTTGTAGTCCTCGGATAGAGATTTCTAATGATGTATCATGTGCGTCAAACGGAGATAGTATGCCAAAGTTACGTCCCTGGGAAGTTGAAACACCAATTTACCCAAACGGGGCCCATAGTTTTGGTGCTTCATCTCCTAGGGTTAGGTTTTTGGATGTTTAGGGTTATCCATTGTTTCTCAATAATAAATAGGCCCTCGAGCCTCATTGTAACTCAGTTCAGAGGCCTGTAGCTGCCACATCTCTTCTCAGAGATAGCTACCAGTGCCCTAGCTAGTTTTATTTCCATTCTGTCTGTAAGCAAATTTCAGTTCTTTGATATTAATGGAATGAAGTGTTACAATCACGTATCTCTCGTATTTAACATGAAGGTTATATGCTTATTCTGCTGTGCCTCGCATAACCGGGATCGTTGGTACGCATCGGTCTACTTCTTTCTTTTGGATCCTTCTTGCATGTCCTCAACGAGGTTCGGGTATAAGGAGCTAGGGGCTTGATCTCGTGGAACCTTTGCAAGATCGCCCTCGCAAACTCGACGGACGCCCCATGTGGGACGGGTGTTATAAGTGGAGTAGGATCCTATCAATATATTTTCGGAGGAGGCCCTAAAACAAAGGAACGTGAAAGGAACGCGATGAGGATAACTTTGCTCAGACCTTCAACGTGGTCGCCACCTACACAAGATCTTGATCCAAACAGCCCACTCTGGAGTTGCGACTCCCTTTAAGGTACAAGTAAATTTTGACATTCCCATATTTGAGGGTCAAATAGACGCAGATGCCGTAGATAGATGGTTGAATCTATTAGAAGGATATTTCTCTCTTCATGACTTTTCAGACCGGGAGAAGATTATTTTTGCACTCCTCAAAGCTACCCCCCATGTTAAGGACTGGTGGGAAACCTACTGTGAGAACAAGGACCAGACAAAACCCTCTCTGTTCTCGGCCGTACCAACTTGGAATTCTTTCCGAGATGTCGTCAAGGAACAATACTATCCCGTGGGGGGCTATGAGGAC
The DNA here is from genome assembly GCA_034641835.2 of Pinus albicaulis. NCBI lineage: Eukaryota > Viridiplantae > Streptophyta > Pinopsida > Pinales > Pinaceae > Pinus > Pinus albicaulis. Next base: position 918,443,201 of record CM076576.1, read on the forward strand.
AAGTACATACAATGGACCACGCTGCGACAGCAAAGGGATCAAGATGTGCATGAGCTGACGAATCTATTCCATACCCTGCGCACAAAGTTAAACAAAAGATCTGGAGACATGACGAAACAAAGTACCTGTACTGCTTCACATTGCATGTATCCATGAGGAAATGGAGTTCCTCGACATCTCCTCGCTTGGTATGACATACCGGTATGCTGCCAAGATTGAGAAGAAGCGAGACTTTGGATCTGCGAATCAAAAGCAAGGGAAAGGTGCTTCCAAACTGCAAAACAAAGGATAGATCCAAGGCATGGCAGCTAAAGATAACCCATCAAAGCCACAAGAAAAGAACAGCACCGCAAAGCCAAGGAAGGACACGGGAAAGTGGTGTGATTTCCATAAGAGCTCCACTCACAACACAAGTGAGTGTCGGGCCAAGCATTCGCTAGTGGCCGAGATGAGGGCTTCTGAGTCAGATGCATGCTCCGACTCTGAATCAGAAGCTGAAAAGGGGAATGAAAAAGGGAAACAGATTATTGATGCGGAGCCCAATGCCATTGTTGCCACTACAAAGATCCAGAAGGAGGAACCGGAAGATCCAAAGGAGGAGGAACGTCTCTTCCACTCCCAGATGTGGGTAAAGGGCTCCCTTGTATATCTTTCATTTAATGGGAGCCAAAAGAACCTCATTTCAGCAGACGCCGTGAAGCGGTTGGGCTTGCCGACCACAGCTCACCCACATCCATACACCACCGGGTGGCTTCACCAAGGACGAGATCTCCGCGTCAGCCAGCAGTGTCGCCTTCCCTATAGCATCAAGCCCTTCACGGATGAGGTATTATGTGATGTTGGTCCTATTGATGTTTCTGATGTATTATTAGGACAACCATACTTGTGGAAGCGTCATGCTGTGTATGAGTCTCGACCTCGTGCTGTTATTATTACTTTGGGAAATAAGTTGTACAGGATACCAGAGGTACCACCTCCTACGACTATCTCTTTGGTTACCGCAAAACAATGTAGTAAGCTCATTTCCCAAACCAGGAAATTCGTTTTCCTGATGATCCGCCCCCAGGGCAAGAAGAAGACTGTGGCCACGACCTCCAGACAAGGCTCCTCTACACGACAACAACAAATGGATAAGGTTGTGGAGGAGTACGGGGACATCTTCACCTCACCCACAGGGGTTCCTCTGCACTGTCAGGTCAAGCACCCGATTGATCTGACCCCAGGTGCGCCGCTACCCAATGGACCAATATATCGGCGCTCTGTTCTGGAGAATGATGAAATCAAGAGGCAGATTCAGGAGCTGTTGCAGAAAGGTCACATCAAACCAAGTTCATCGCCCTGTGGGAGCCCGATCGTGTTGGTACAGAAGAAGGATGGGACGTGGAGACTCTGTATTGACTATCGGGCGCTGAACAAGATCACTGTCTGGAATAGGTACCTAATCCCATGGATTGATGACCTTCTGGACCAACTCAAAGGTGCAAAATATTTCAGCAAGATTGACCTGAAGTCTGGGTATCACCAGGTACCAATTGAACCCTCTGATGTGTGGAATACTGCCTTCAAAGCCAAGGAAGGCCTTTTTGAATGGCTAGTCATGCCTTTCGAGTTAACGAATGCTCCCACAACTTTCATGAGGATGATGGACGACATCTTGCGGCCATTCACCAACTCATTTGTAGTGGTGTACTTGGATGACATTCTGATCTTCAGCAAGACTTGGGAAGAGCACCTTCACCACATCTGAAAAGTCCTCCAAACACTGAGGCAACACAAGTTGTGTGCCAATTTGGAGAAGTGCACGTTTGGCATGACCCGGAGTTCAATATTTGGGATACATTATTAATGAAAGGGGGGTACATGTGGATCCAACCAAGATCCAATTCATTCGGGATTGGCCAGCCCCAACCACTATAACAGAGCTTCGTAGCTTTCTGGGTCTTGTTAATTTCTACCATAGGTTCGTGTTGGGATTCTCTCATATCACTTGGCCCTTGAGTCAAGTCACCAAGGGAAGAGCGAGATAAAAATTATTTTTGTCAGAATCTCAACAGAAGGTGTTTACAGAATTGAAAAATCACCTCTGTTCTGCCCCACTGCTCACATTACCAGACTTGCAACAACCATTTGAGATCGAGACAGATGCCTCTGACTATGCTATTGGGGCAGTACTTACTTAACAGGGACATCCAGTGGCATATCATAGTGAGACATTGTCTGACACATTTCGCAAGTATCCCACTTATGACAAATAAATGTATTCCATTGTGCGAGCTTGTCGACAATGGAAGCATTACATTTTGGGGAAGGAAACAATCATCCACACAGACCACCAGCCCCTGCAGTTCATATAGACACAAGGGAAGTTGCGGAATGATCGCCGCCAGTGGTCACATATACGCAGCAGTTCCTGCAGACATCAATTACAAGAAGGGTTGCACCAATAATGTTGCGGTAGCACTCGGTGAGCCACCGATCGTGGTGCTAACCACCGTTCTCAAATCTTGTGGGCACGAGACTTATGATTGGCTGCTTCTTTATAAGAGTGATCCAGAATTCAGCCACACATACAAGGCACTCTTGGGGGGTGCGTAAGTTCCAAATTTTCACCTCCAAGATGCACTGTTATGTCACCTAGGACACCTTTGTGTTCCTTCAAGTGAGAATGCCAAGATGATATGGGAAGCGCACTACAGTTGAGTCACTAGGCATTTCGAGGTCGAGAAAACAATGGCAGTACTGCGGAAGTATTTCTATTGACCGAACCTTCGATAGGATGTCGGGAAGTACATCAAATAATGCATTGCTTACACCATTGCCAAACTGACCATCAAGAAGCAAGGCATATATACTCCGCTACCTACCCCTAGTCAACCTCGAGAATCCATCTCCATGGATTACATGTTGGAACTTCCTTCTGCTAAGCATGGAAATGACTTTGTCTTCATGGTCGTCGACAGATTCTCGAAGATGGCCATTATGGTGGCTTGTAAGAAGAATATCACAGTAGAAGCCACTGCTAAACTCTTCTTTGAACGAGTTTGGGTGCACTTTGGGATCCCACAGTCTATCATATCAGATCGGGATAGCAGATTCCTCATCACATTTTGGTCCAGCCTCTAGTCAATGTTGGATACCAAGCTCACCAACTCCACAGCTTTCCATCCCCAAACAAATGGCCAGACAGAGGTCATCAACAAAATTATTGTAAACATTCTACGCATTTACAATTCAAAGCATCCACGCACATGGGACGAGAGCCTCCCCTATGTACAACATAGTTATAATCGAGCTCTCCACGGTTCAATCGGCCATAGCCCATTTTAGGTGGGCTTGGGATTCCGACCACTATGTCCCATTGACGTAGCCATGCCATTGCGGTGCTCGGTAGATTCAGCTCATGTCCGGTCGCCGAAGTTGACAAAGCAAGTAGCTTCATCGAGCGCATTCAACACATCCACCAACAGGTTAATGATATATTGGACAGAGCCAATGCGAAGTACAAGCAGCGCCATGATCACCATTAGGTGCCACACAACTTCCAGGTGGGCGACAAAGTATGGCTACATTTGCAGAAGGAGCGCCTCACCGGACCCCACCATAAGCTTCGCCCGCTCCGATACGAGCCGTACACCGTCACCAAGGCTGTAGGGAACAATGCCTTCGAGATTAATATTCCTCCATTCCTTTGTCTCCACCCAGTCTTCAATGTGGATCACCTTCGTCCTTACTTCTCAGCTCTACTGGACACCTCAAACATTGCAAAACAACTCACACCAATAGACTTAAACCCAGACTGCATGGAACAGGCCACCATAGATTGTATCATGGACATGCAAATCAAGAACACGCGCCAACGAGAAGATCAGCGTATCGGGTTGTCGAAAGGCCGACGACTCTGCACCAAGGAAAGTGGTTCACTAGGGACCAAGTTCGGCAAAATTTCCTCATCTCATGGAGGAACTTAGCATAATGGGGACCATTGCTTCCTAAGGGGGGAGGAATGATCCGGGTGGATATTGGTGGCCACCCGCCTATTCCACTTGGGCCCCCGCCATTGTCTCTTTCATTTTTTTCAATTTCGGCATAACTTACTATTTTTAGCAGTTTTTTCGGGTCTTGAACTTCCGGAGCCGTGTTGAGGCCCTAAACGATGTTTTTTGGGCATCACGCCTCCAGAAAATATCATTCCATTTTGGAATGATATTCGTGGCGAAATTTGTAGTCCTCGGATAGAGCTTTCTAAGGATGTATCATGTGCGTCAAACGGAGATCATATGCCAAAGTTACGCCACTGGGAAGTTGAAACACCAATTTACCCAAACGGGGCCCATAGTTTTGGCGCTTCATCTCCTAGGGTTAGGGTTTTGGCTGTTTAGGATTTCCCATTGTTTCTAAATGATAAATAGGCCCTCGAGCCTCATTGTAACTCGGTTCAGAGGCCTGTAGCCGCCACATCTCTTCTCAGAGATAGCTACCAGCACCCTAGCTAGTTTTATTTCCATTCTGTCTGTAAGCAAATTTCAGTTCTTTGATATTAATGAAATGAAGTGTTATTTCCACTGCATCTCTGTATTTATGGTTATATGTTTATTCTGTTGCGTTCCTGCATAAATCCGGATCACTTGTTTACATGCATGACATGTTCTTCTCTTGATTTTTTGAATATGAGTATGGCATCTAAGTTAACAATGATAAATTCATCTATAAATGGTCTAAGTACACCATTCGTCACTCTCATAAAAGCATTTGTTAAGCCAAATGGCATAACTAACCACTCATATAATCCTTGTCTAGCCTTGGAAGTAGTTTTCCAAATGTCTTCTTCAGCTATCCTAACTTGATGATAACCACTTCTCAAATCTAACTTAGTGAAATAATTTGCATGCTTTAACTGATCAAGAAAATCATCAATGTGTGGAAGTGGGTAGTGATTCTTTACTGCGATTTTGTTCAGTGCACGGAAATCGATACACATGCACCAATTCTTGTCCTTCTTTGGAACCAAAACTATTGGAGAACCACATGGAAAAGTAGAGGGGCGTATGATACCTTTATTCAGCAACTCTTGGATTTGGTTCTTAATTTCCAAATTTTCCATGATTGAAATGCGATACATACCAATATTCGGAAGTGGAACATCCTGCTGTAGCTGAATCTCATGCTGAATTCCCCTCTTGGGTGGCAACCCTTTTGGTTCTTGAAACATCTCGCCATGTTGACTTACCACATCAAAAAAATTAGATTTCAATTTGTCATCACATCCTTCAAAATATTCATAGTTAACATCTTCCTTTTTCTTGATCATAAGAAGCACAAAATTTTTACTTGCATTTACTAGCCTCTTCATTTGCCCTGCATTAACTAAAGAGATATTAAGTTTCTTGTGGTGATCTCTCACAATAAACTCCACTCCATCTTTGATCAAATGATATTTGTTCCATGACGGTAGAATACCTCTTTCCTATCATACAAATATGGACTAACCAAGATAATCCATGAAATATCAAGTGGTATAGCATCTAACTCAACTTCATCAACAAAGTTTGCAGTAATAGAAAATATGAAAATACATTTCCTTGTCACCTGTAAATTTTCATTGTTAACTATCCAACCCAAAGGGTATGGCTTATGATGAGGTACATTTTCAAGGTTCGGTTTTTTAACTAAGTCTTCTGAAATCAAGTTTGCTCGTGACCCTGTATCAAATAAGGCATCAATATTTATATGATTATAAATTACTCTAACATGGAATAATTCTATCCTTGTATCCTCATTTGAAGTGTTATTGTGACTGTTTGAAGTACTGGAACTTGTAATTGCTTCTTTTCCTTTGTTAACCATGGCAACTATCTTGGTTTCATCTCCTGAATCAGATCCAAGATCTTTTGGTGTGGTGGCAGTCATCTTTTGTTTCCCTTTGTTATTTGGTTTCTTTGGTCTTAGTTCAAGATGTAGTTTCCAATAGTGAGCTTCATCATGCCCCTCTTTGGAATAATGTTTGCATTTTATTTTCTCCCCTTCTTGCTTCACACTTGCATTCTTCTTTCCCTTCCATTTTCCTCCTTTCTCTTTTCCCTTACCCTTGAATGGCTTCTTCTTACTACCCTCTTCAGAAATGTTTTTACCCCTTGCTTCAAGATGTGTGGCTTGCACACATACTTCATCTAAGTTATTTGGGTTAAACATGAGAATAGTATTTTTTAAGTAGGAATGTAGACCTCCTATATACTTCAAGAGTGTGTCTTGTGAATTTAAGTCTACTCCAAGTAATAAAGCCCTTTTCCTAAACTCTTATGTATACTCTTGGATACTTTGACCTTTTAGTTGTCTAAACTTTTGCCAACTCATTATTCCTTTCTACATATAGGCTAATGGATAGAATTTCCTTTTAATGGAAGAAATGAATTCGACCCAAGTAATGGAAATCTTACCATGGATGTGCATTTCCTCTTATGTCTTTGCCTCCCACCAAACTAATGTTGCTCCTTCTAGCCTTAATGAAGCCAATTGGATTTTAATATCGTTTTCTTGTTGATTTTGAATTCTACAGTAAACTTCTAATTGACGAATCCAATTATCTAGTTTTTCATAATTAACTTCTCCATTATATGTATGAAGTTCAAATTTGATGTCCAACTTGAGTAACAGAATCTTACCTTTTGGGATCTTGGAATGAGTATGGGTATGAGTTTTTGTAGTGGATTTGGAAGATGACACTAGAAAATTTGGCGGAAATTCTGACGGCCAATTCGTCGCTATTCCGACACATAGTCGTCGCAAGAGCGACAGTTCGAGGGCGGGCAAAACGTGGTTTACCATACCGTCGTAGTTCCGACGCAATTAAAAAGTGTCGCACTATCGACACTTTTTCCGTCGCTTCCAAACAAGCATCACTCTTCCGATGTCTCCCAATCCGTCGCACTTCCGACCTTTGTAAACTGTCGCACTTCCGACGAAATGTGGTCCGACGTTTTGAACGTCGCTCTTCCGATGTCTGTAAACTGTCACAATTACGACGAAATGTGGTCCGACGTTTTGAACGTCGCTCTTCCGACGTGTTTATATTGTCGCTCTTCCGACATTTCTAATCTGTCGCAATTCCGATATTTACAAGGCGTCGGTATAGCGACGGCAGGTTCAATTAAAAAATAAATAAATAAAAATTAAAAAAAATTAAAAAATAAAAAAAAAATGAAACTTTAAAAGAGGAAAAACGTTGTTTTGAATATATTATATGAAGTAAAACAATCCATGAAGTCATTACATTTTCACATCTGAAGATTGGAACCCAAATATCCATCCAGAAAAGTGGAAGTCCCACCCCAGACAATGATAGAAAAATACCCCCTGTCACATACAGGGACATGATATAAAACCCAGTAACGGTCCACATGGAGATTATCGACAATCTGAGAAAGCATCCAAATATGCCCGAGGCATCTATAAGAAAGTGAAATAGCAGTATGTAGAATAGTAAAGCAACGGATAGAGTACGTACCGACGTCCATTGTTCCAAATACAAATTAAAGTACCCAAAATCCTTGAACAGAGAAAAACGCTAATCATGTGAGGAGTGTGATATGTCCCAAATATAAAAATACCATGAGACCATATCAATAAACCAACAACATAGACCAGCATCGCTAGTTTTGAAGGCAGAGTGATAAACATTAATCATTTTTTTTTCACAAGAGAAAAAAACGATGTTTTGAATATATTATATGAAGTAAAACAGTCCATGAAGTCATTACATTTTCACATCTGAAGATTGGAACCCAAATATCCATCCAGAAAAGTGGAAGTCCCACCCCAGACAGTGATAGAAAAATACCCCATGTCACATACAGGGACTTGATATAAAACCCAGTAACGGTCCACATGGAGATTATCGACAAATCTGAGAAAGCATCCAAATATGCCCGAGGCATCTATAAGAAAGTGAAATAGCAGTATGTAGAATATTAAAACAACAGATAGAGTACCAACGTCCATTGTTCCAAATACAAATTAAAGTACCCAAAATCCTTGAACAGAGAAAAACGCTAATCATGTGAGGAGTGTGATATGTCCAAAATATAAAAAGACCATCAGACCATATCAATAAACCGACAACATAGACCAGCATCGCTAGTTTTGAAGGCAGAGTGATAAACATTAATCATTTTTTTTTCACAAGAGAAAAAACGTTGTTTTGAATATATTATATGAAGTAAAACAGTCCATGAAGTCATTACATTTTCACATCTGAAGATTGGAACCCAAATATCCATCCGGAAAAGTGGAAGTCCCACCCCAGACAGTGATAGAAAAATACCCCATGTCACATACAGGGACTTGATATAAAACCCAGTAACGGTCCACATGGAGATTATCGACAATCTGAGAAAGCATCCAAATATGCCCGGGGCATCTATAAGAAAGTGAAATAGCAGTATGTAGAATAGTAAAGAAACAGATAGAGTACCGACGTCCATTGTTCCAAATACAAATTAAAGTACCCAAAATCCTTAAACTAGTAAAACAGGAGCAATTAAGAATTCATTGTTTATAACTAGTTTAGAAGAAAACATTTAGAATAACAATGATTAAAACCAAATTACACTTAAGTACCTTCTGATTTACTCCTTTTCATTAATTATTCAGAAATGAAACACAGTGATATAATAAACAGATATAAAAACTTAAAACACGGGATAGAAATGACTTATTGATCCGTAGTTTGACACATGAATCCTGTAAAAAGTCTCTAGCATCAATTCATCATCTAGCAAGCCACAAAGAAATTTCTCCAACAGCACTTTATTCCAAAAAAGTCAATGTTACTGCAAAGTATATGAATCCAAACTTACTACTCCAATTGATAGAGTATTTATACAAAAAATCATACAAAATATCTCATAACAAATTGAGATATTATCTAGGATAACTAATAAGTATTTTACAACAATATAGAGACAGATGGTCTCGTAGATAAGAAAAATGATAACTAATGTTGTGATGTTTCCTTATTTTAAGAATGTGCTGGAGGCAGGCCCTATATCTTGGCTTGTTGTTGTCCTCTTCAGTAATTCTATGTTGATTATTTCGTTTCACTGATACTCTTTAACTTCTCTGATACTCTTTGACCTTTGTTCATCCTTTTATCCTTTTTATCATGATATACTGTGATAAATAGGCAAAAATTTATGTAAGGATAATTTTTTACAAAATTTCCATCATTTCTTCCCACCATTGAACTTCTGGCACTCTGGTCCTTTGCAACTTTCTTAGTGTTTCATCAGCCTCAGTATATCTGAAGAAATTAGGCTGATTTGGGAACAAATAATTTACTTCATGCTCAAGATAAAATAAATTCTCCAATATGTCATGAAGGTTTTTCCCTGTAGGCAATGATGTTGTTGATGAACTGGTTGAAGAACTAGCTTGATTATCAGCATATTTGTCCAATTTTTCAACATAACTATCAAGGTCCATTAGCTTATCTTTTGCAACTATAGGACTGGGCAATCCTCTATTTAAAAAAATATTCAATCTTTCTCTGAAGGCAATGATTTCTTCTTGCATATCTGAGCACCTTCGTTCTAAATTTTGTACCAGAGTTCTTTTAGTAAAAACTCTCTTTATTTCCAAAATTATTCTGGTCCTGTCCTGAATACCAATTTCTGCAAGTTGATTCTTAGTCTGAGTATTCAAAAAATGTATAAGTCTATTGGCATCTTCTGGCATATTTCCCAACTCTTGTCTTGATCTCTCAATCTCATCCAGAGCCAATTTAACTAAGTTATTCTGTTCATCCATTATTTGAATTGAGGAACAAACATCCTTTATTGATTGAATGATATTATCCCAAAGAATTTCATTTATTTCTTTTAAAAGTTTCTCCAATGTGAGATCTTTTTCTAATGATTTGACTGTTTTTTCTAATTTGTTCACTCCTCTTGTTTTATCAGCAACACTCATTTTTGAAAGATCATATTTATGTTCTAGAGAGGCCAATTGTTCCTTTGTTTTGTGATGCTCTATGGCCTGAATTTTCATATATTCCATTGACTTTGTTAATTCATCAGTGTTCAAATTTGCAGTGTTGCTCTGTGACAATTCTGTTGGCTGACCTGTTGTTGTTGTACCTTTCACTACTCCTGCTGTAGATACTAGAATATTTGCCTTCTTATCTTTTAATGCATTCTCAAGCTCTTTTTCAGTTGTAGTAAGTTTCTCATTCAATTTTAAGAGCAAATCCATTAGTTCTTCCTCAGAATTTTGTTTGATGATTTCTGCAGTCTGTGGATGTCTTGAGGACGGTAACTTTAATTGTTTTCTCAGAGTTGCAATATCATCATCTTTTCACTTGATCAAAGCTTCAATACCTTTCACATCTTTAGGATTATGACCCAAACCAATGATTATTTCCTCTAAAGTTTTGATTCTATTATCCTTAGCCTGGGAGGAGGCTTTTCAAGCTGCAATTGTGTATTAGTATTATCCAAAGAATCCTGCAACTTATGGGTCATCATTGATTTATCCGTCAGAGTAGAATAAATCATCTCATCTGTTTTCTTGTGTAGCTCAATTTGATCTAAAGGATGGATATCCTTTGCTAAGACTTCAAAATTAGTCCTAACGTAATCTGCAGCTGTCTGAGGTTGCTGCATCTTGGGTTTCAAATGGCTCATTAACATCTTACCCTGTTGGATGTCATAAGCTGACATCAATCTTTCTTGATTTTTCGGAGCCATATTCAAAAATTGGTTGTACACTTGAAGTCTAAGTGGATCATTCCTAGCCTTTATATTGATGAATGTTCTTTTGATGTCCCAGGCAGTTTTTACTGGAGGTTTGAAAGAAGATATTTCTGCACTTTGTTGCCTCTGTATTCCCTGTTTTTGAAAATTAGTGGATGTCCCAGTACCTGTACCTGTTTTCTGACTGTCTTCTCTTCCCTGGCTGTCAGGGATTTCCTGACATGATTCATCTTCTGGAAGGGGAGTTAATTTCTGCCTTTTAACATCTTGTTGTTCAGAAGAGCCACCAATAGGAGTAGTTTTTTCAGCCTCTCTCTTTTTTCCCTTTTCTATATTCAGAGGAGTTTGTAAAATAGAAATTTTTGGCTCACTGATCTGAGTAGGAGGAATTTTTCCTTGACCTTGTTCTTTAGAAGTCTCTGGTTGCTCTGTCATTATGAAATTTTCAATTATTTGTATATCAGGCTCCTTTTCTTTTCCTTTAGATTCTACTGCTACTGTACTAATCTCCCGCAAATTTTGTTGTAAAGTCCTGGCTGAAGAAGATCCCTGCACCTGTCCAAAAGATTCTAGGTCAAGTATCTTTTCAAGATCTTTCATTACATTTTCAACATTGACCTGCTCACTATCATTTTCAACCAATGTCCCTTTTGTCCATTCATCCATATTAGCATATTGTTCTATTTCTGGGATTCTTTGATGGATGTATGGTGACAGTTTATTTTTCATTCTTCTATCACAGATAAATTTGTTTGGATCATAAGGCACCCAGTAGAAACTCTTTTGTAGTCTGAGATGGTCTTCTAAAATCCTTTCGGCTTCCTGTCCAGCTTCCCTAGAGTTACAAATGAAGGGACCTAATTGGCTCTTGATCCCGAGTTGAGCCTTTTTTTTTGCATTGCAAAAATGAATTATATCTGAATTATTCATTTGCCTGAAATATTCTAATGCAAAGAGTCTCATTGGGACATACTTGGGCAGTTTGAATGGGCATAATTCACATCCATATATCCTGATCTCTGTGTAGTTTTGATATAGGTACCAGTCACCTATCTTGTAATGCTTTGAGAGCTGAAGGATTTTCTTCATTTCATTGTTAATTCTAGGAGGAGAGACTCCTGTCATCAAGGTAGTTGCAGGATGAACAAAAAGGTCGAAAAACTCATTATAGGAATAAGGAGAATCAGAGGAATTGTGAGTAATGGCAGACCAAAAGATGACTGACCTAGGATTCCCTTTGGCATCAAGTTTCTTAACATAAAAAGGGAAATTTTCTGACTAAAAGTAAATCATGAGATGATATATGACAGAAGAATACTTAAATACTCTCTCATTCTCAAATCTCATGAACTGATCATGGATTTTGTCAGCAATAAAAGATGAAAAATCGTACTTGACAGTAGGAGGTTGTCCAGGGGTAAAAATGGATAACAATACTAGGGTTAACTGATCAACATACTCACTAGTATTGAAGCCCATTATGGAAGATATCATGTTTAAAATAAGTCTACCCTCATCAATAAAGAAAGTATAACCATAAGGGGGAGGGTTTTTAGGCCGATGCTCTGGTAACATGAAGGTTTGGCATAGGCGGTTTAACTCTTCATGGGATAACTTAGTAGATTTCTCAAGTAATTCAACCATGGACAGGGGAGTGAGAGCTTGACCAGGTTGGAATTGTAGCATTTCATTTATGGACTGAGCAATTATTGGGAAAAGGACATTTTGACTTGGGGATAAAACTGCTCGTTGGTTGGGATCATACTTTGCGTAGCAATAATGGATTAACTCAGGAAAAATATGGACTGAGGGGAGAAGGTACATAGGAAGATTTGATTCCCAAAGTCCAAAGATGTCAGAACCATTCAAATAATTGTCTCTGCAGCGGCAAAATATTCGAATAGGATTCTCACTGAGACGCAAGTCCTTAATTTGAAAATCCATATCGGCTAAAGGCAAATAATCTAATTCCTTGTGAGGGGCATTGATGGGCACGACATTCAGAGCTACAGGAACTTCCATTTCTGGTTCTTGTGGATTCGGAAATGGAATTTCAGGGTTTTTGTGGAAAAGGGGCACAATTACCAGTTTTGGGAATATAATTGCAATTCTAGGAACGAAAAAGACCAAACTGAACTTCTTTTCAGACCTTAGTGCAGAATTAAAACTAAAACCGGAATTTTTTACAGAGTTTAGCAGGGAATTGGAATAAATACCTGTTTACGGGAAATGAAACGTGTTTAAACAGGCGCTGGTTATGACAGAAGAACCCTGAAATACTCGGCTTCAATTCTCTTTAGCAAGGTAACGGTCAGCAAGCGTTAATAGTTGGTTTTTTAATTTTGTTGCATGGAAGACTGGCTAGCGCACGGAACAATGAAAATGACACAGACGCAATTTTTTTTTATTTACAAAGTCAAAAGGGTGGCGGGTTTTGATTGATGACGTCAGCATGTACGATGGTTTCGTCACAGAGGGATAGGAGTGGATCTTTGTTTGGGCCGCTCGTGCAGTGGAAATCCAGACCCAAAAAATATTAGGGCGAATTTGATAATAAATTCACGTCACAACTCTCCCTCCGTACGCCAGCCCAACTTCGGACCCGAAAAATATTAGGGCGGAATTCATTTGGTTTTCGCGTCACAAAATTGGCCGACGTCAGCAGGCTATTTTGGAACGCGAATTTGGTTTGAATTATGGTTTATCGTCGTTTGAAGTCCGGCGAGCTCGACTTAAGAAAAATTTTGTTTGATCCCATATTATAAAATTTGTGTTGGTTTTCTTTGATAATACACATATTTATAATAAATCATGGGAATACCACACTAGTAAACATGTGGAAAAGTTATATAAATTATTGAGAACAATCATTTTTATGTAAAAATATCCAAATGTGTTTTTGGGAAATAATAATTCGAGTATTTGGTTCATATTGTTTTAAAGGAAGGAGTGAAGTTGGAGCCTCAAAAGATGCAAGCTATTACAAAATGACCTATTCCTAAGAAAATCAAGGTTCCTAGAAGATTTTTTAGACTTACATGATATTATTGATCATTTGTTAAGAATTATGCATGCATTTTAAGTCCACTCACATATCTCTTGAAGAAAATATCATTTATATGGAATGATGAGGCTACTTTGGCATTCTCTCTTTTAATGGATGCCATGTCTTCTACACCAACATCCGTTGCACCTACTTTTGGTAAAACATTCATAGTAGAGTGTGAGGCACTAGGACAAGGAATTTACGTAACATTAACACAATAAGGGATATCATTGGCTTTAAAAAGCAAGGAATTCAAAGAAAATATTTGGTGAAATCTACGTATGAAAAATAAATGGAAGCAATATTACATGCAATAAAAAATGGGGATAGTATATCATTGGGAGTTACTTTAAAGTCAAGATATACCATGATAGCATAAAGTATTTTTTGAAGCTATGGATTTCATTGGAAGATTAACAAAAATGAGGAGAAAAAATGTAAAGTTTTAATTTTGAGATAATCTGCAAAAAGAGTAAGGAAAATTTAGTACATGATGCTCTTTCTAAAATAGAAGAGGCCTCAAATTTGTATCCAATTACATTTTCTATTCCTAGGTGGCTAGAAGAAGCTTGCCATAATGGAAAAATGACAATAGTACTAAACAAAAACGAAAATTTATAAAGGATGGGATAAACTCTATGGAGCATTGGGAGTGAAAGAGAGATGTACTTTGGTGCAAATGTAGAATATTTTTATGCACGCAAGCATATTTGAATAAACAAGTATTATGGGAGTCCCATGTCTCTCTGATGGTAGGACGTAGGGTTCCTTAAAACATCTCAAAGGATCAAAAAATATATTTTTGGAAGGAATGAAGAAAGATATTCAAAATTTTGTAAGAGAAGGTTAGGTTTGCATAATAAATAAAAGAGAGATAGTAAAATCTCTAGGGTTACTTCAACCATTCCATATACATATTCAAAGACTAGAAGATATATCAATAGACTTTATTACAGGGTTACTGAAATATAAAGGTAAGTATTACATTTTTGTGGTCATTTATATATACAAATTTTGTAGATTTTTTTTGTAGAGCTCAAAGTACATAAACAACAAGCCAAGTGGCAGAAGTGTCCGTGAAAGAAATTCATAGTCTTCATGGCTTTCCTAAAGTAATAGTAACAAGAAAATTTTGGAAATAATTATTTAATATGAGTGGAGAAACACTAGCTGCCATGAGTTCTACATATCAAACACAATCAAATGGTCAAACAAAAATAGTTAACAAATGCTTTTAAGGTTATCTACAATGTTACTCTTTAGAAAAGAAATCTTAATGGATGAAGTGGGTTCGTCAAGGAAGAATGGTAATATGATACTACCTATCACACATCTACTAAAATTTCCCCATTTAAGGCCTTTTATGGATATCCAACTCCTAGTATCTCATACTTTTTGCAAGATAAGTCCAAAGTATAGGAAACAGAGTCACATATGGAAAATACTAAAGAAACTTTGAAAATTATTATGGAAAACCTTCAAATGACATGAAACATGATAAAACAACAAGGGGAACAACATTTAAGTGAAATATAATTTGAGGAGGGTAATTGGGTATTTTTTAGATTATAGCATTATAAGCAATCTTCATTCAAGAAAAAGAAGAATAAAGAATTAGCTCAAAAATGAAATGTGGAAAAATTTGAAGTCGGGATTAAATTGGAAAGGGTCCAAAAGTTGAAATACTCGATAAAGTCGGGAGTTTTTTGAAAAATTCGGCAAAACTAAAAAAATACAAAAATATTCATTTTTGGAAAAAATCCTGATTTTTTCAAAAAAAATTAAAAAATTATTAAAGAAACTACCTCACTCAATATTTTTTTGAAAAAGTCGGCAAAAATTCAGGACTTCGAGGATAAAATCGTGACTTTTTCAGGGGTGAAAAAGTCGGCAAAAAATCGGCCAATAAAGTCGGCTCCGGGAAAAATTCGGGATTTTTTCAAAAAGTCGGGACTTTTTGCCGACTTTTTCCACACTGCAAAACTGTTATGGCCCTAAATAATTATTCATAGGATTGCACAAGTGGTATAGAATTTATATTTTCCTTCTTCTTGCATTCATAAGGTTTTTCATGTATCTTGCCTAAAAAAGGTTTTGGGAAAAAATATGCCAATGTAAATAGAACTTCCAAAATTAGATGAAGAATGAAAGTTGATTCTTGAACCACAAAAAGTTATAGATAAACATTTTGTATCTCTTTGACATATAACCATTATGATGTACCTACTCAAGTGGAAGAATATTCCTCTAGAAGAAGGTACATGGTAAAATGATCAATTCGTGATGAAATACCCACGGCTAAAGGGTTCGTTTGAAGTTTTGTCAAAGGTTTTGTTATATGTTTTATATAACACGCGGCGGAATAGTTTTATTGTTTGTTAAGGTCCCACACAGTGATCAAATTTGAAGGGGAGGTCTGAATTTCAATTAGAAGGGCATATATGTATGTCGCCCTTCCATAATGAAAAGCTTTAAAAAAAAAACTTTTCAATTGACCACAATAAATTATTTTTACATTTCATTTTCAGAAAGACAAAACCATCAATCTTTATATTAATAAAAGACTGTTACATATACAACAATGAAGAAGGCCCCATCTTTCATTGCTTAAATATCTCAATGGCAATGTCAACATAAGTCTTGAAGACACTATTATAAGAGTTTGGATATATACCACCAGGATATAGGAGATTCTTATGTGTCAGATTGTGTAATTCAATTTTGACTTTGTCTCACAAGGAGCAGCAGCATGGAGGTCTGGATTTTTCTTATAGAAATTTCTTATTATTATTTGAAACGTTGTTTATAGATATGAATACAACAATGAAATTATGAGCATGGTGGACAATTAGTCAAGCTCATGATGCCAAACCATGATGATGTAAGTTTGGAATTTAAAATTTTTACATGTTAAAGACAAATAGTCAAAATCACTGACAACTTAGTATGACATAATTAATAATCATTCCCTGTTCACTTTTGTTAATAGGTTTATGTCACACGATGATGCAGGGGCATTAGGCACTAGCCAGCAATGTAGGAGGTTTTGTCCACATGTTGTGGCTAGGAGGGTTCAAAAACATTTGAGTTGTAACAACTAGGTGTCAATACCTCAGCTGACTGTATTACTTAGACTAGTTAGAGTTGTAGGAGTCGAACAGTTTCAGTTAGTTGAATTATTATAATTATACCTTTTGATTTCTAGAACGGTCCTCTCAGAGGAACCGAAGAGCCATATGTTATTTATATAAATTGTAATTCCTCGGATGAATAAAAGTAGAGAGGGAAGAGGAGAGTAGAGAGGGGATTTCTGCAATAAACCTCTGTGTGTGAACAATTGTTTCCAGTTAAATGATTTCCAAGCTTAGTTTCCATTGAATTATCTCGAACTGCTAATTGTGAAGAATTGTTTAACTATGAGGCGATTGGGTACTAATAATTCCATTCTTCTGTCTTTGAATTCCTGTAAATTGTTGGATAACCCTGTGAACTCACCCCACCCGAAGGCGAGGTCTGTGTAGAGAACCGGGGTCGTGAACACTGTTCAAATATAAAAATCCCGCTTAATAAAGAGACAAGATTGTTGTGCTTTTGGAACCTGACCCGAGGATTGGACATGAGTTAACAAACAAAAGGATAGCGGAACCAGACTTACACCCGTGGTCAAGCCCTGTACCAAAACCACGAGCGGAATCACAAAAGCGGGTTGCCCATATCGCACCGCTTTTGCGGAGTAGGCGGTATTTCCTATTCGCGAGCGATTCCATAGGGAATGCGACACGTGGCGAAGTGACCCCCGAAAAACCATCGTTTAACCCGCACCATCACACGTTAAAGCCTGACGTTGGAAGCCGAGCGAAATTGCCAAGAGTCGTTGATTTGGAGAAGGGCCATCGGACGGTGGTCGCACGTTGAACTTGCCCAGAGGTTAACTAAGGTGTGCGAAGGATAGCCAGGTACGATACGAGTGTTTGATTGGTTATTGATATATATAGGTGGGGCCGGAGTATAATGAAATTGTTTAATTAAACGATTGGCGGATAATTAGCATAATTTTGGAGCGTGATTGTTGTAAGGCTGGGTGGTGAAATATAGAGCCGAAAGTTCATTACAAGCTATTTATTTAAAAAGAAACATGGATTATAAATACAAAGTGTTGAAAGTTAAACATTGGTTATAAGGCTTGGAGATAATATAAATTCGGGAATATAAATTAAAGTCCAACCATTGTGGATAGTATTTATTTATCAAATTCTACGAATTTGATAAATAAACCCAAAGAAAGAAGAAGTCAATTAAGACTCAGGCTGGAGGAAAAGAACGGGGTACACCAAGGGAAAATGCTGACAGAGCGATTGTAGACACACCAGCTCTCCTTGGGGGTCCAATTTCAGCTTTGTTGCGTCACACGATGATCTCTCTTCTCTGGCATTTACTTGTATTGAAGATCACTATTCTAGGAATAAGGAGTTATTTTCTCCAAAAATAACCCTAGCCAAACATTGATAATGCATCAAGGATATATTTCTATGCTTCATAAGTACATATGTTCTACTTCTAAATCATGTCTTGGAAGTGGTTGTTTTGCTGGAAATTATTCACCAGTTGGTTTCATACCAAAGTCTTTTTCTCATTTTCAGCATCCAATACATGAAAAATATAATGGTTTAAAACAACATAAATATTTGAAATTTTGCAAGAATTGTCTCGCACACTTTGAATATGAATTTTGAAGTCAAGTGCATGATGCTGTATAGGATCAAGTGTCATTTTGAATACCAAATGTTTCACAAGAAACTTCTCAACATGCTACCCTGCAGTAAGGATTAGATGACAATATTGCATCAACTATTTCCATAATAAAAGTGCACCTCGGCCATAAGACTAAACAACTAAAAATGTTGTAGATCTAACAAGACCACACAATCAAATTTATTCCACAAGGCCAATACTGTATGAAAAATGAAAAGGATTTTGCAACCAAAAATACCTTAGGCAACTAATTCAATTAGATACACCAAACCATCAGCAAAAAGGAAAACCAACCTACTTGGCCTCAATATTTTCAACTGGGTCCTCTAATTCAACCAATAAAAAGGCCAAAACCATAGCATTGAGATACATTTCATTACATTGTCAATAACAATAAAATTTGACTCAGCCATAACCCTTTCCTTTTATTGTTGTGAAAAGCTTTATGCATTACTTTAATGTTGAATTATGAACTGTAAAGGAACTTACAAAATGTGACATTACGAACCTGGTCAAGCGCACAAGCAAAAATATCCTGGACATGACCCTGGTTGACAAGTTGTATTGCTCATGATGCAAGAGAATTTGTACCTGCACTGCCAAGTCAATCAAAATCCATCATTATCTATACAATAAATACAAGTAATTGATGTAGTATTTTTTACTCTAAGATGCATTCTTATGATAATGTTAGAACATATGTTGAACATGTCAAAACATACCTGAATAAGCTCCTCTTCGTTTCAAGAACAATTTATCGGAGTCGCATGAACTTGGAACAAGCCTTCCATGATCTGAAAGAGTAGCAACTAAGTCAATAGTGACTTTTTTGTTGCTACGCTGGATCGAGGGAGGTTTGCTCCAAGATTAAATCGCTCCAATAAATTATTCTCTACTAAACAGGGCCAACCACGTGAAGGTGGAAGCTCTTATGGCCCCTCCCCCCCCTCTCACATCACTCTCAATTCCCCAATACCCAATCTATATTTCATTTTTTACTTTCATGAGCATAAAAAAAATATATTCAATAACTAATAAAAAAACAATTCAACAAAAAGTGCGCAAGGAAACATTGCAATTAATGCTTGACATAAAAATAGTATAATAAATGAGTTTTTTATATAACGCAAAAAACGTTCCAAGTATGGTAACGTTTGTCTTATAATAATACAATATTTTACATTATCGAATTTTCCTTTTCTTCTTCCTATTTTTAAAGCTCCTAATTACATCATCAATATCATCATGCTCTACCCCTGTTTCATGCCTTTCGACCCGCACTACTGACCTAGTTGCGTAGTCACGATGTCTGGTCTCATCCAGTGACGGGGCATCGCCTACAAAAACAGATAATATTAAATTTTAATTGTCAGTTTTTAAATATCATTGAACTAGTTCGGTAATATTAATAAAAAAAATTACAATGAGATTATTTACCTGGTGCACCAGTTGTCGTCGCTGACCTAATTGCGTAGTCACGATGTTTGGTCTCATCCAATGACGGGGCATCGCCTACAAAAACAGATAATATTAAATTTTAATTGTC
This sequence comes from Pinus albicaulis, assembly GCA_034641835.2. Classification (NCBI taxonomy): domain Eukaryota; kingdom Viridiplantae; phylum Streptophyta; class Pinopsida; order Pinales; family Pinaceae; genus Pinus; species Pinus albicaulis. The sequence continues at coordinate 918,463,290 of CM076576.1, forward strand.
AGTTTTTAAATATCATTGAACTAGTTCGGTAATATTAATAAAAAAAATTGCAATGAGATTATTTACCTGGTGCACCAGTTGTCGCCGCTGACCTAGTTGCGTAGTCACAATGTCTGGTCTCATCTAGTGACGGGGCATCACCTACAAAAATAGATAATATTAAATTTTAATTGTCAGTTTTTAAATATCATTGAACTAGTTTGGTAATATTAATAAAAAAAATTGCAATGATATTATTTACCTAGTGCACCAGTTGTCGTCGTTGGGACTGTTGCCCTGTCTTCCTCTCTGGTGGTAGGATCCTCAAGGGAAACATCCTCTTTCATTTAAACAAAAAACGTTATAAGGACAACCATCAAGGTATAATTAGAAAAAATTATAAGTGGAAATTAATTATCGTCACGGCCCTCACTGATAGTAGCATTGTCGGCCTGGTCCCTACTACAATGATCAGGTTGCACGTGAGGATCATCTACATTTGGCTCTAAAACTGGGTTATTTGCGTCGTCGGTAGTGTTTCTCCCCTGATTTAAAAAAAGTTGTTAGACATTAAATTTATGGATGAAAACAAACATATTGAAAGGTTAATGTTTTACCTTATCAGGCATTCTGGATCTTGGGACCTGCCCCAAGCTTATGCGACGTTCAACTACGGCTTGATAGTCGAAATGGAAAGCGATATTTTTATCTTCCTTTGTAGTTTCTGTTCCGAAGTCATCACCCTACATTACATATGATTGTGTATTTTTAATCATATTTGATAGGATTAAAAAAACGTTGGAAGGCGATACAATTAATTATAAGATGTTTAGCTACTTAATTACAATTCTTGCGGCCAATTTCAAGTAGCCGCCCTGGCCTAGCTTGTGATGGCCTTTTTTTTCAATCCTAGCTTTGGTTTCCTTTGAGGTGTCAGGCAACCTAGCATTAAAAGATTAAAGTCAGATATGACGTAGCACACTTTTATTTAAGACATAGAGAAAATTCAAGCTATTGAATTAAAGTTGTAATTTACCTTGCGGGTCCAGTTGGAATTTTTCCTTCTTTCTTTGCCCTTTTCTCTTTTCCGTCATGGATGAGTGCTCTCCACTCACTCTCTGAAACTGCGAGAGGACGCTCATATCTAGGGTTAAATTGCAATTGTGTCCTATAGGTGTCCCTGGTATATTTCAAATATTTGTCGGCTACCCGAGCCACCACTTTTCTATCAAATGTGCCGACCCCAAAAAGGGCTTCTAGATAATCTAGAAGTTCTTTTTTCAAGTTGGAATTCTGGGAATTCCACCTTGTACATATGGTTGGGCCAAAAATTACCAACGCATGGCTGTCCAGAATCCTGTAGAACTCATGGTTTCCTACACAGAATAAAACCAATATATATATATATATATATATATATATATATATATATATATATATATATTATCATTAATTTAAAAATAAAAATCATGATAAATATGTTTTAGATAAAGTACATGAAATAGTTAAAATATTAAAATTTACCTGGGAGTTGTACATGCTTTATAGGGACACCTTCATCGTTCACCAACAACGTGCCATTAATGGTCCCTGTGGAGCTGACACGTGTAGCTCCAGGAAATGCAATAATGTAGTTGGCCATATCAGCCTCATCACTGCCAACACGTTCAACGGTTGGCTGGGTGTCTGCTTGGGCAGGGTGTGTTTCTTGTTTGGCACCTAAAGGAGTAGAAGGTGTACGAGAGGGTTGCTGGGAAATCTCTTGCCCTTCTGTCCCACTACCACCAACACCGGGTTCAGCAAGTGCCAGAAAATGCTACATACAAAATAAATTTTTGTTAGTTTAGTCAATGTAAAAATTAAAAATCAAACTATCACAATTCATCTCATGTAGAACAAAAAAAATATCCTTTTGAATTTTTATTATTACCTGATATATTTCTAGCTGGCTCATAAGATGTTTTATCCTCTCTTCTGTTTCAGGTGTTTGAGGCGCGTCTATCAAAGTATTAAATTCCGACCTTGCATCTCGTGCCTTTTTTTGCAACAAGAACACTGGAGATGGGGATGAAGAAAGCTCTTCCTCAAAGAGGGAATCATCAGGCGTACCATGGCTAGGTGTCTGCATATTTGAACAAAATTAATATTATTTCAATTATGTAAATAACTAAAATACCTGAAGATAGAGCAATCCTGGCACTTTACATGTTCTTCTGTTGGCCTCTTTCCGTGATCATCCCGTCTCTGGGTTGTTCCTGCACTGCTCTCATCAGTCTGCCACATTGCAATAAAATTATAAATGTAAAAACTTGAAAACAATATCTAACTTGAAAACACAAAATGAAAACTGAAATAATTTCTAATAAGACACCGAAAGACGGAGTTAGAGTTTCAAATATGCCTTGCATTGAATTCAGTCCTGGAAACATGTCATTGCACATTAAGGCACCCAAACAAGAGACGAGTTGACAATGAAGACCTTATTGAATATATTTTTGGAGAAACTTCTAGTAAACTTGTTGTGAAGACCTTGAGGACATTTTTGGAGCAACATTGTTGAAGCTGATGGTATAGCATTGTTGGAGACGATCTTGAAGGGCCTTGAAGTGAAGCTTTTGGAGCAACTATTGAAAAATCCTTAGAGCATTTAAGTAAGGCACTTTATATCTTTCGTCACCTTTTTCCTTTCAATATCCTTTAAATGATTTTGTTGATATTTAATGTTTGAAATCACGTTATAATTCCTTGATTATGTGTTTGGGGACTAGAATAATTTCACACTAAACCATGCAATCTTAAAAGTAACTTAACAGATACATAAAGTAATAATAATCATAATTCCTAATTTCCTATTGTACGATATGATGCAAATTATTCAAACATGAAGCAATGAAGACATGCAATGTCTAAATTTCAAGATTGATGAACCAATACAAGAAGTTAGAAACTACAACTTTGATTCAATACTCTGTGTCCTAACTCCGGGAAGGAATCTAGTTTGTAGTACAGAACATGCATCGTGTATTATCAATTCTTAATTGACAACAACTAAAGGTCATCTACCTCATCAATTCCTTCCCATTTTGTGTTTTTATGTTATATTCCTTATAAAAGTGTCAAATTTCTCTCAAAGTAAACAACCACTGAATAAAATAAAAAATAGTTGAGATATGATTGAGAAATGGTCATTTATTTCTTGAAAGGATCTTCACAATTTCTTTGGTTGTTTTTCATCTCAAGAAATAAGAAATGACCTAAGAAACTATCGTGATGTAATATAAGAAACAACACGGTGCAATGGCCATTTCAAAGCCAAATGATGTCCATTGAGGACATGGCCTTTATTTGGTTCCTGTTTCATAGGAGTTTCGGGTAGAAATGGAACTTTGTTGTACCATTTCCGGTAGTAAAAAGGGAAAACCTTCTTTTTCCATGGGAAATAATTTACCTTTCCTTTTTCAAGATAATCTAAATCACAAAAAATATGAACTATACTGCACACATTCTTGGATAATGTGAAAGTGGAAAAGGAATACCCTACACAAGTGATGCACACATGTACATTTGAACACTAATATATTTTTGCAGTTGAAATGCAATGCTTGTTTTCATTTAAATGTAGGATTTTTAAAGCAGGGAGAAATAATGGCTGCCAAATTAATAAGCGTTTCTTTGGGAAAAAATTAAATCTTTTATTGGGTGATGAAGATAATAGAGGGTATTGAATCTTGATTCTTGACATCTATAGAGAACCCTACAGCCTAATACAATCTAATGGAATTGACCAAAAAAACCCAAATAGAGTCAACCCTACTATAGGAGGAAGGGCCTGCAGTAAGAACTTACCATTTTGCAAGAGCTGAGGGCGAATGTTGTTGGGCGAACGCTGAGAATGTTGTTCTGCGAGAGGGCGAGGCGAATGCGGGGTGAATGCTTTTCTACAAGAGCTCGGGGCAAATGCGAGGGGGTGAATGGTCGTGCCGAGCTCGGGCGGAGCTCAGGCGTGCGGGGGCAGATGTTGTTCCTGCAAGGTGGAGGGAATGCGCACGTGATATGGGACGTTAATGTAGCACACATGTACATTTGAACACTAATAGATTTTTGTAGTTGAAATGCAATGCTTGTTTTCATTTAAATGTAGGGTTTTTAAAGCAGGGAGAAATAATGGCTGCCAAATTAATAAGCGTTTCTTTGGGAAAAATTTAAATCTTGTATTGGGTGATGAAGATAATAGAGGGTATTGAATCTTGATTCTTGACATCTAGATAGAACCCTACAACCTAACACAATCCAATGGAATTGACCAAAAAAACCCAAATAGAGTCAACCCTACTATAGGAGGAAGGGTCTGCAGTAAGAACTTACCATTTTGCAAGCGCTGAGGGCGAATGCTGTTCTGCAAGAGCTGAGGGCGAATGCTGAGGGAAAATGCTGTTCTGCAAGAGCTGAGGGCGAATGTTGTTCTGCAAGAGCGGAGGGCGAATGTGCGCGTGATATCAGACGTTAATGTAGCTATTGCGACGGATACGAAACAATAAAATCATTTTTATGTAGCGCGCATAAATTTTCGTATTTGTATTTAGCGCGCATATAAGTGTCGTTATACCGACGGCGGAAAAGGCGTCTCTATTGCGACGAAGGCCTCCAAACATCGCAATTACAACACTTAGACATTGTGTCGCACTTGCGACGTTTAGAGGCAATCGTCGCAATAGCGACGTGTTGGGCCATAGTGTCGCAATTGCGACGTCTTCCTCCAAACGTCATAATTCTGACACTTTTCTAAGTGTCAGTATTGCAACACTTTTCTATAAACGTCGGTATAGCGACGGTTTCGGGCGGGATGGAAAAAATTTGGGGAAATTTCTGACATTTGGTCAAAAGCGTCGGAACCAAGTGTCGGAATTTCCGCCAAATGTAGTAGTGCGAAGATGCGGATGAGGATGAGGATGATGGTGATGGTGGTGGTGGAGAAGGAGGTGGTTTTCCACCATTGGCTTTTTAGCTCCTCTCTTCCTCCTTTTTATTGTTTGAAGATTCTTATTTATGAGGGTGTTTTGAACCTTCTCCAACTTCCTTTGCCATAAAATCTTCATACATAAGTTTCACAATCCTTTGCATTTCTTTGAACTCCTTCTTGACATCCTCTTCCTCAGAATGTTCATGAGCTCCTTCATGGCCTGACATTTTGGCTGTTGATTTAAGATCTATCTATGCAGCTTGTATCTCTTCAACCACTTTAGCCTCTTGTGCAATTAATTCCTATTGTGCTTCAATTGTTTCCTTGAGTGGTCCTTTGGGTAAGGATGCTACTATCTTGGCCTTCTTCCTTCTTTTCCTAACTTCTGGACTAGCTATAAGTAGCTTCCCTTCTCCTCTCTACAGTCCCAATCTTGTAAGCATCAGTAATTTTGCATTATTAAAAACTCTTCAAGTAAAAAAAGCAAGCAACCTTGTGCTCTGATACCATATTGATCTGAAATTACTTTCTAGTTAATGTTGTGCTAGTTTCATTTTAGATATAAACATTTCTTTGCTTTGTTTTACTTATCCTTCATGAGTTTGTTGAAGAGCATGTGATTGGAAAACAATGTACTTAGTGAAATAATGAGTTTGTCATAAGCTTAAAAAGAATAATTTTAAATGACAGAACAGAAGCAATAGTATACACAGCAAGCACATATAACAGAGCTTAACACAGAAAATTTCGATAAAGGAGTTCACCCCTCCTAGGCTACATCTCCTTGGTCCGGCTTCATAATGTGACCTTTATATTAGATTCAAGTGTGATCAACTAGTTTTTAAAAGCTTTAGAACCTCTTGGAACCTGTTCCAATGAATCTATAACATCATAATCTCCCAAAAATGACTGTTTTTTTGTTGTATTTGGACTCTAGATGCTCTGGTAATGACCCCAACACCTGTTGGCCCTCGCCTTCAAAAATATTCAAATGTACTAAAACACCTGTAGATCACCTTTTCTACCTCTATAACCTGCTCCATTAAGTTCCTAGCATTCAAATTAGCCAAGAATGACTTTTACTAAGCTCAGTTTGGTCGAAAATTGAGTGAGTTATGATCAAATTTGTTTTTGCCCTAATTTCTCCTCCAAAACTGGAGAGACTGCCAGTTAGATTTCTAAATTTAGAAATATCACCAATATTGGTGCACCTCTAGAAAATCTGCCAACTTTAATTCTGGGATTAATTAGCGCTAAGCATGTTTAGGGCAGATAAAAATGTTTAGTGATAAGTGTTGTTTAATGTGATTAATGGTGGATTAACGTGGGTTAACCACGTTTTAATGTTTAATTAACCACGTTTAAAGAAATTCCACCAGAATGTATTTGGCGCCTGGTTCTTTGCGAAGTGGCCACATGGGGAGGGGGCTGGCTCGAGGGGCTGGCCCCCTCTAACCCCCAACTATCAAGCATATAAAATTTAAATTCGCGTGGAGAGCAATAGGTGTAAGAAACACCTGGCAGCAGAGACGGTTAGGCTTGTAGTTTGTCGGTGGGAGGTCAGGAGTTCGACCCCCACTCCGCCTCATAATTTTTACTCCACTAAATTTAAAACTCTATGTTATACTTATCAATGCTTCCAGAATTGGAACCTCCGCCATTTTAGTTAGAGAACCTTCCAGATTTGGTTAGATTTGTCGTGAGGTGGGTTGAAAACCATATAATATATATATGTTGCAATATATATATATATATATCTATATATATATATATACCACCATAGACTATTGTCCAAAACAATGCTATGATCCCAATTCGACCTTCCAACCTGCCTGCCATGGGGGGGTATGTGGCATGCCACGTGGTCCTTCCCCATTGGCCACCATATAATAAAATTCCAACTTAAATAAAACTCCACTTAGACTTAGGAATAAAAAAAATTCACTTCCTAGTCATCATCAATGAATCAGGTGGTGCCACTTGGCATAGTATCATTGGATATTTCTGGAGGATATACCTGCAACTGCTAACTGTACCTACCACATCAGCACTGTACCTGTTTTGCTCATTTTTTGCCTGTTTTGGAAAACGAACAGTAGACAATAACTCAGCCATACAAACTTGGATTTTGATGGAACAAGTTGCGCCAGAATCCTGGCGACGAACTCTATCCAGTCGTTCAGGTTTGAAGCAATTTCGAGCACTTTCAATTTTTAGCTAAAGCTTGAGCTTTAGATCAGTCTGCTTCCAATGGGCATCCGTTATATTAGGAATTCTCCAAAAAGGCTCTTTACATATAATTTCGCAAACTAAAATGTGCACACAGGCACTGTTGGCTACTATCATAATGAAGGCCTTTGTCTTTGCTCTCCAACGCCACTCTCTGTTATAAAAAAGGACCAAATATGGCCTAGTTATGCTAAAAAGAGCATTTACAGACACACATAAACAAAAATCTGTAGCTTCACTATACAATTCCCCCTTGGATGGTGCATTAGCAAACATTTTTATAGTGTCGCGGGTAGGTCACGAGGTCAAACCTGCGGACCTCACTAACCTTATAGGCAAAAATAACAGATTGTTTTAACTGTATTATAAAATGGCACTTTTTTATTTTACAAACCATATAGTATAATGTATTTTGTTACATTAGAGTTTAAATATGGTGCATTGGTATTAATTCACATAGCATATAGCTGCATTGTATTTAATATACAAGATTTCAAAATATGGATAGGTTGGCAGATATATGAATATAGCATATAATGTAAGTTGACTATTTGTTAACTCCGTCATTTGAACCATAACATATTGCCATATCATAACTCCACTCCACGCAGTTGGATGCCATAACTCCGAAGCCACGTGGCATCATTCCACACTGTTTTAACTTTGTACCACATAATTGTGGCACCTCCAACCGTTTAGATAGAAAACTTTAACGCCATAGGTTTTGAACATAGGTTTGAACTTTCTAAATATCTGCACCTCCTTTGCACTGTGACATATATATTATATGATTTTTAAACCATAACCTTTGAGCCCACCTTGTGAAATATATATATATATATATATATATATATATATATGCACCACTTGTGTTGACTTGACCACCTTCCACGTGTTGAGTTGTGGGATTGACACTTGGCCAGCAAGGCCCCATTTTACCTGTTTGACATAAACTTCAACAAACATTTTCTCCTTCATCTAGAGGCCAATTGTGAAACCAAAGATACTGTCGGATCCAGCGCGACGAGCTCTTCAGCTTGTTGCTATTTCCGGGTGCACTTGAGACCTTTGAAGTTGGAGAATTTTGAGGATCCTCCTGGATCACTAACATGCACAAAGTAATCCTAAATTTGGCTACCATAACTGGTAATCGAAACAAACAAACAAAAATTCACCTATAAAAAATCACTGAAAAATAATGATCTATAATTTTTGTTTTGCATGTGTGACTGGTTTTCTTAGTCTCAACATCTAGATTGTAGGAACATCATTGAAACTGTCATCGTCTTCATCAATAAACCTAATATGACATGGATTTTCTCTATAACATGTTTTATTTAGCCCATGTTAAAATGCACAAGGTTGACATAGTAAACAAAACTCTAAACTTGAATAATATTGGCAATGATAGGATGAAGTTGGCTTTGCGATTTATAATGTTGATTACTATTTAGTTATGGTTTGCATAACATAACATCACAACAAAATTTGAATAGCATAGAAGAAATATTTTAAAAAAATGGGAAGTCCTTATTGAATTATAGTTGAAGGAATCACTATTTGTGTAGTTATAATTTGTCAAGGGACAATGTTGATATAGTTAGGATGACACTGACCATGATTTACAATGAAATTTGTTTTCATTATTAATAACACTAGATATTATTTAAATCTTTACTTTAACATAATAAAAAATACAAATAGTATAAAAATAAATAAATAAAATAAAAATAAAAAATGGGGAGTCGTTGTTATGTTATGATTGAAGGACTTTATATTTACAAAGTTATAGTTTACCTAGCGATAGTTTCCAGAGTTAATTTTCTTTAAATAAACATAATAACATAGCATAATGTAAATAGCATGATAACATAATTCAAAAATCAAACATGTCAAAATATCGAAATGCATTAATATTTTCCAATTAAATCATAACATAACTTTTTGTAGTTTTCAAATTTACAGTGGTCATAGAGACAAGTTAAATTGTATTAGTGTCAGAATTATAACTATATAAATTTATGCTTGCATAACACCAATAGAGTGAAAAAAAAATTATCCTTGCATAATGTAGGCATGATGGACAGAACTAGCATCAATATTTATAATGCCAATGTAGTTGGCATAAATCTAGTGTCTAGACTTATAACATGTAACAACATTTAAAGAAAAATGGCGGATCCTCGTTGAACTACAATTTGTAGAGGGGACCCACTCTATGTGAGCTCAAATTTTTAATATTATACATGATCTTGGGCTTGAGGTGGCGTGGGAGATATATAGTATATGGACATGCTTTTGATGTCCAATTCCCAAAGAACAGATTAGGGAGAGTGACATCGTTCTCATTCATGTCAATAGAGTTTCATTTGAATAGACTTTGGTTCATAAGATGTTATGTATATTTTATTAATTATTAGTTAGATATAGTTATCTTAGGTTTATTAATGTGGAAGGGCATGATCAACGATCATGAACCTTCGCCAAGGGACACCATAAGGTTGTATTTAAAGCCTTGGTGATCCTCATTTGTAATCATCTCATCTTTTATCAATAATAATATATACTTATAAAGTTTACCAAAGTTTTTACACTCCATTGGTATCGGAGCAGTCGCTCTTCAGGATCTGTGCGATCATCCAGAATTAAGGAATTACAAGGAATTCCAGAATTGTAGAAAAAAATTTCAAGTGCTTGTAAGCAGCATTTGTTTAAAAAAAAAATTTACAAATTTTTCCTCTCTCAAAATTTCTGCAGATTTTTTCCCATCACTCCCACTCTACATTCGCTCACCAACCCCCGATTCCCAACTCCCTCACGTAAGAAACAAAAAATAAAAATAAAAATAAATAAATAATTTTTTTTTTACAAATTTCCCTTGCCCCCGAGTTATCTCTCTCATTTCCCTCACATAAACACCCACCCGGCATTTTGCCTCTACGCAAACCCACAGCCCTGCATTTTCCGCTCACACAAACTCAGCTCCCCTTCCCTCACCACCCCACCTTCCCCGCGTCCCCCTCGCTGCCCCCTCTCCCCAACACCTTCCCTTATCACTCCTCCCCCTCCCAACTCCCCCCACCCATACTCCCAACTTCCTTCCCGCTTGTCCCACATGTCCCCGCCCTCACCCGCGGCTACCCCCATCCCCGCCGGTACTCACGCTGCTCCCACTATACTTCCCCGCCTCACCACCCTCCTCTCCGCCCTCGCTACTCCCCTCTCACCATCCCTGCATTCCCTTCCCCGCAATACACCCGACTCCCTTCCGTTGTCTACTCTCCCCTATCGGCTGCTGTCCCCACCGTAGCCGCAGTCAGCAATCAAAGTCGTGTTTTTTTTTAATTTGTTTGTGAACCATTGTGTCCGTAAGGGGTAAGGTGTGCCCATTCAAATTACAAATCCATATAAATATATATATATATATATATATATATATATATATATATATATATATATATAACTTGATTTAATTTTTATATAAACTTTAATTTAAATTAATTTTTATATAAAAATTAGTTTAATAATAATAATTATTATTATTATTATTATATAATTATATAATTTATTTATGTATTATATAATTTTCAATTAATATATATATATATATATAAGGCGGCGAGAAAAAATATTCACCACCGCATACGCATTCAATGTCATTATCAGTGTCGATGGCCGAATTCCAGAAGAAATTGGTGGATCTCGAGAAACAGATCAATAATAATTCCGAAGACTTCGACAAAAGATTAGGCGATCTCAAGGGTGCAGTTGTAGGAAGCTCCAACGATATCAAAAAGGTTCAAGATATGACGAATCGAACGGAAAGAAAAATGTGGCTAAATCATCACGAGGCCATAGAAAAGCATAGCGAAGCAATGAACAAGATGATAGAACTCTTCGATAAGATAAATGATAAGATAGATAGGATAAGTCAGATACAACAACCCATATTCCTTAATATGGAACAAAATCAACAGAATAATTCTGCAAATTCAGGGAACTCAGAAGAGCATCAGGAAAAAACCAATTCCCCAAATCATCACGAAGATAGTAATGCAGATTCTCAAAATAATCAGCTATGGAATGCATTTGCTAATCAATTTCCCCTTCTCATTCCACCATTAGCCTATCAGCGAAAATCAAAAATAGAGCTACCCAAGTTTGATGGTAATGAAAAAAATAGCGTCGCATGGCTTAATAAAGCCGAAGAATATTTTGAGATTTATGACATTACTAGTGATGACGAAAAAATTAAGCATGCTTCCATGAAAATGGAAGGAGAAGCATATAATTGGTATATGTGGTGGAAAAAGACGACGCTTGCCAAGGAACACCATAAGGCTGTATTTAAAGCCTTGGTGATCCTCATTTGTAATCATCTCATCGTTTATCAATAATAATATATACTTATAAAGATTACCAGAGTTTTTACACTCCATAGGAGAAGGATATGCTAGGTAGCCTTGAACATCATCTACTTACACCAAGGAGGTCATCTACACCAAAAAGATCAATAGAAATAAACCTTCATGGTTAAAATCACTATAAATAAGTCTTAATAGTTTAGTGTTAGTTGGGCTTACTTTGAACCATTATTATATTACATGTTTACATGCATTCTACACCAACACATGCGAATAAGAAAATACGCTCTTAAAGAAGATGCATACCAAATGAATTTAAGAATACATGGTCCCCATTGTGCCAAGTTCCCTCATTAGACAAGCAAATTTCTACTAAATTTGGCTCAGGTGAGCCACTAGGCTTAATGAAAAAATTTCCCTACTTTAACAACCTGGTAGAGTCGTATATGTTGCTAATGAGTATCCTTTCTCTTAGTCTCCATGATATGATCCACTATATCCTATTCAATGCAATCGAGATGGAATTCTCTAGGGCCCGGATACTCGATTGCCTTTGAGGTGTCCAATAAGGGTGGAAAATATGGTTAAAGCAACTCCACATTAAAATTTGGGTGCAAGCCAAGGAAATGGGGAATACTCAATTCAAAATATTTTTCACCTAAAGTATTTATGATTATGTAAGGACCATATTGGAGTGGTTTGAACTTCTTATGGGGACCTATGAGGTGCTCTTTCTAAAAATGCAATAAATTATCACCAACCTGAAACTTGTGTGGAACCCTATTTTGGTCATATTTCTACTTTTATTTGGCATTATCTTCCTGCAAGATATCATGAACTTGTTGTTGGAGGTGTTGGATCCATTAAAAAAAATATTTTCTCTATCTGCCTCAACCCCAAGTGTGGTAGGACTTTGCTAGTGAAGATCTAATGGGCATAGCTACATTAATTGGGACCAATGGTTAGAACCCTAAGCATACTTGAAAAGGATTGTGTCCAATATAGTCTAGAGGGATCTATTAGAGATGTTGAAAATATGAAATGATTTCATCCCATGTACATGGATGCTTGGAGTTCTATCTATGCAAGATATGCACAATCATGATGTTGACCAGTTCTATTTGTCCATCTGATTAGTGATGATAGGTGCTCAATTTGGTCAACTTTGTATCCACCAGAGACCATACGTTGGACCAAAATGTGTCAACGAACTTATTGTCCCTATTTGAAATAATGGTTAGAGGTAGCCCAAAATGAACCCAAACATGCTCAAAGAAGAGCTTAACAGTGGCTCCAACTATTATACTCTTCTTGCATAGTGCCAAAATGGTCATCTTAGAGAACTGGTTGACAACCACAAACACACAATCATTACTATACATGGTGGATGGTGAGCCTAACTTGTAATCCATCGAAACCAACTCTCAGGGCCTGTATGGGGTAGGTAGCAGAGTGTAGAACTCCTACTTCTTGATGGGTAGTTTGGAAATGCCACATGAAGTGCACGATTCGATATACCATTGGAAATCATGTTGAAGCTTTAGCTAGTAGAAATACTTCTGAAGTGCTACTATTGTTTTATCCACACCAAAATGCCCTGCCACCTTACTACAATGTGACACCTAGATCAACCCGACACACTCACTTGAAGGAACAAAAAGGTGGCCCGAGTAGCATAAGAGCGCATCCTGTAAGTGGAAGTCCAGAACTTCTTTTCCTACAATTAACATATAGTATGTGGTAATGAAGTCAGAGTCGTTGTTGTATAATTGTTTCCACACATAGGTATTATGCCCACAATAGTTAAGAATTGTGGCTAGCACCACAATTCAGGGCCGACAAATGAAGTATCTGACATAATTGGTGCTACCTTTCTTGTATTTTATGGTCAAGTGGAATTATTGTAGATATGTGGACCATTATTTATGGCAGTCATTTTGTAACTTTCCTTGTGTTTTCATGAATTTTGAAGGCTTGTGATGATTATGGATGATCATATCCTTCCTCATAATATAATTATTCCATTATTGGCATGCTCACACAATGGAATACATTTACTTGCCATAGATGGGGTATCTACTAACAATATCAAAGAGTGTTTCTCTTTGATATGCCACTAGATGTCCTTATTGAGTGAGGACTACATTAATATAAAAATTAAAGGAATATGTCAAAATATCAAATGGTTGTTACAAGTTTGGAAGGGTGGGGATTGGTGCAAATAAAAGGTCATTTTTCAAATCCTTGGATGTTTTCTATTGTGACTCAAACCAAGATAACTTTGCTTTTTCTCCACCCTTGGTCACTTAACTTAAGGACCAAGCAATTTGAGAGAATCATAATGTGAATATTTGGTATTATCAAGGCCCAAGAAGCTACAGATCTCTATTAGAGTCATCATGGTTGGCCAATCCCAAGTGACTTGGATCTTGGCTTGGTCCACATGCACCCTATGTTCATCCACAATGTATCACAAATATTGAATTCTTTGCATGCCAAATGAGCATTTCTCTATATTTTCATACAACTTGTGTTGTTGCAGGGTACTCAAGACCTAATGAATGTGTTGCAAATGTTCCACCTAGGTTCTGTCGAATATGAGGATGTCATCCAAATATATAACCACAAAATAGTCTGTGAATAGAAATAATATATCATCCATCATGGTCACGAACGTTTTTGGATCATTAGTCAAGCCAAAGGGCATGGCCAACCACTCAAAATAGCTTCTTTATATTTGAAGGTTGTCTTCCATATGTTGTTTTGTTCAATTGAAACCTATTAGTAGCCTAACTGCATATCATTCTTGGCACCCTTAAGCTAGTTAAATAGATCGTCAATCCTAGGGATTTCGTATTTATTCTTGATAATGATTTTGTTTGGGGATCTATAATCAATACATAGTCTCCATGTCCCATTCTTCTTCTACACCAACACAATTGGACTCCCACAAAGTGAGGAGCTCGATTGAATCTAGTCGGTTTAGATGAGCTTGTGAATATAACATTTTATTTCCTCATTCTCCAAGATAGAGTGTCTATATATTAGGTAATTAGGTAAATGAGAACCAAGTATCAATTCAATGTTATGTTTGGAATGGTAGTACAAAGGCACCCACACAGAAGGAGTGAAGATATATATTTTGTATGTCCTTACAATCTTGTCCACTTGCTTTTGTTGTGTAGAGAAGCATTGTGTTAAAGTTGTGGAGTTCTTAGTGACCTTCCTTCACCTTCTAACCAAATCATGAAGAGGAAAATCTCTGTAATCCAAGAGATTACCTTTTGGAACTGTTTTTCCAAGATCAATGAAACTACAGTAGTTGGAACTACCTTTGGTACCATGTAGACCTGACCTCTGAGAGTAAAATTAGCATTATGGAGATGAGACTCATAAATGGGATGAGATTTCCATATATAAGGTTGTCCCAAAATAACATTGCAAACTTCAAGTGGTGGAACATTAAAAAATACCTCATCTTTGAAGGGCTTGGTGCCATAGGATAGATGACACTGTTGGCTGACACTGATTTCTCATCCATGGCTCAACTAACCAATGGTGTATGGTTTGGGGTGTAGCACTATCGACAACTTCAATCTTTGGATGACCTCAACTAATACCAGGTTATTTTAGCTCCCTCTATCAACAATTAAATGTAGTGGATTCCCCTTAACCCACATCTACGTATGGAAGAGACGTTCCCCCTTTTTAGACTTCTCTCGCTCTTCTAGTTGGATCTTTGTGGTCATGATGGTGGAATTGGTTTTTGAATTGATGATCCAATTTCCTTTATGATGACAAAGTCTATTTCCTTTTCTTTAAGCTCCTTTTTCTACTTCCCATCACCCTTATTTCTCTATGACTTGGGTGGGTTGTCTTACAATTACATCTCCTTGTTCTTCCCCTTTTATGAGTTGGGTTTCCTTTTCCATGATTTTGTTGTAGTATATTTTCAAAATTGAACTCCTTGTTATTCATCTACTTAAATATCCTTTAATACATATCGATAAGTAGCTCCTAGTGAGGAGATGTCTAAGAAATCCATCTCCATTTATATCTACCTATGTAGACCATTGAGGTACTTCCAAACCAAGTACTTCTTAGAGTCTCTTATACCCTTCTTTAGCATAAGGTATAGTAAATATTTGCATGCTCAGACACCGTCTAGTCTCTCTTGTGTCGTAGGGTTGACCATTCCTCATCAAGGGAATCAACAAAAGCTTCCCAAGTGGGTTTTTCAATGAATATCACAGTCTCATATTCATTTTGTCTTTTGCGGTAATCTTACCACCAATTTTTGACACGAGGAATGGATTTTAGGAGTGCGAAGGTGATATTTTCATTGTTGATTTTTTTTTTGACAGGGTAATGCCCTCTAACAGATTTTTCCATTTCTCCAAAGAATTTGTATCTATTTTTCCTTAAAATACGATGACATCAAAGTTAACTTATAACTTAAACAATGTTGCACCCCCAAACTGATGTCGGTTGAAGATCCCTTTATTGCTATTAGATTATTTTATTATGCAAGTTATTCATTGAGTAACAACTTGATATGAATTTCAGCCTTTGTCATCTCTATTTTCCTCTACTATGGGAGGTCGCTTGGGTTGGCAAGAGCAATTGTTCCCAAGTGAAACTAGCTCAATACCCAACTCTTTGTGTTTTGGCCTTGTTGGGTACATGTATTAAGAAATAACGAGTAGATTCCTATGATATCACTAATCAAGGTTGTACACAGAATAAAATGAAAGGCAAAAAACGAAAAGAAGTATACACAGAGAAATATAATACAAAGCATTAGAATATTGTAAAAAAACCAACTTGTATTAATAAATGAAATTGTAGAAACATTGTGGAACACAAGCTAGTTATAATGATGGTAGTTGTATTTGAAAATAAAGAGATGTAAACTACATGCATTCACAAAATCTATTATAAGAGGTGAAAATAATTCCCTTTTAACATAAATAAAGAACTTTTTGTAGCAGCTACAACCACCCTCCAAAATTTTTCCTTTGCTTATATTTTTGAGCCTAAACTTCTTTTCACATGAGCTTATCTTGCATTGGTGTAAGGTATTCAAGATTTGATTGATGTTTATGCTTTATTTGTGCTTTTGTTCACTTTATTTTCACTTAGCTGATTTTCCTATGTCACAAGCTAACCTCATGTCTAAGTCTTGCACACCAGTTTTGGGCTTGCATCCCGAAACTGCGCAATCCATGACGGTAAGAAACCTTGATGAATGGAATTGTGCACATGACTCTAAGTCATCCTTGATCTCATAAAATGGTAGTCATGACAGGCAGCCCAACACTGAGCCTAGAAACTGCACAATCTCTCACTGAGCTCATAAACTACGCAGTGTGCTTAGCCATAAAGTTGCCTAGTTCCAAAATTGTGCAATCTTTCCCAGTGATGTGCATGGAAACTTTTTCCTAAAAAAGCAGAAAATATAAAAATGAAAAATCATCTCTAAAATCTAGGGATCTGTTTTTAGTAACCCAAAGGATGCACACTTGCTATTTTTGGAAACTATCGCCATGTGTCGCTTTTCCCTTGATTTTTGGCATGCGCATCATAAAATCCTATTTTTCTCAAATCTATTTAATCAACGCCCCTATAGATTATTTTCACACTTGATATTGGAGCTATAGCATTCCCGGGGAGATCAAGGAACCTTCGGCGCTATTGTCATCACTTTAGCATTCCTCAATTCTGTCATTAGCTGAGTCTCTGTCTTGGCTAGAGGTAGATACTTCTTCTTTCCCCTTTCGTCTAGTATCTTTTTCAGATTTTCCCTTTGATTTACCAGTGGAGGCAAAGTTTGCCTCCAACTCTAGTGCATCTGTTTGAGCATCATCCAGGGTGGTGGGCTTTTTTTCTCTCAGAGAGAAACCGAATTCTAAGTCAAAAGCGGCTACAAAAACAACTTTAGCAGCGGTTTGATGAGGTTTCATATCAGCAGGAAGGCTCATAAACAACTTGTTAAATCTCTTGATAAATTATGACACCCCTTCATTATGTCTTTTCTTGAGTGTGTTAAACTCAGTAAGACAATGTCCATGATCTTTCTTTTCTCCCCATTTTCTAAGAAAAGTATCTTCCATTCCCTCCCAAGTGGTGATGGAACAGTCTCCTAATGTCTTAAACCACTTTTTGACTTCACCATCAAGAGATTGCACAAACAGTCTTAGGACTACATCTAGGTGTTCCACATTAAAGTTCTCTACAAAAGAACATAAGACCTCAAGATGTTTTTGAGCTTCAATCTCGTTTTCCCCATTAAATCGGGGTAAGATCTTCAAATAGTCCTATGGCATATCATTCAACACTTGAGGTAATACCAAGGGGGCATATTTATTCAACAAGAAGCCAGGAACATTGGCCATTGGACGAGGTGGAGGTAGTGCAAGGTTTTGATGTGTAAAAGGAGGGGGGGGAGGTGGAAGTGAAGTATGAATAACAATAGGAATGTATTGGACAGCGGCTTGAGGTGTTGATGGGAACAACGGGCTGTGAATAGCATATACTTCGGTGAGTTCCTTGACCTCTTCGACTTCAGGAGTAGGGTGCAAGGGGTAGTATGTGGTATCCCTTGACTCAGCTTCGTCTTTAATTTGGACACCTCTCCAGGGTGGACTATCTGAGTAGTAATCGGTATCTCCCACAGTGGAGTTGGGACCATGTACTTGAGCAACTTGAGAGGAGGAGGACGGAAAATCTTCTAAAGATAATTTAGGGATCTCAATATGGACTGATGGTCTTTCTCTCCAACTCCTTCTTTGTAGGATCTTCTCTGGGTTAGACACAAAAGGTGTCTTTGACTAAGACGTATCTGACCTCAGGTGTGGCTTACGAGGAGCCAGGACTGCAAGTAAATTTTTCTGATAAATGAATGTGGAGTCGCCAAGGTGATGGATCTACAACTCTCAACTCTCCATGCTCACCTATTTGAAGAGTGAATAAGGTTTTGTCGAGGCCCAGGGATTCAAATTCTCTCAACTTAAATATCCCCAGCAACGGCACCAGAAAGAAGTTGTCAATCCTAGAGACAGCCTTGAGTTGTGAAATACCAGTTCCTAGAACATCTTATATAGCAAGGAGCAGTATGATATAACAAGGACAATTAGCAGAACAAGGCTCTTTTTCTATTTTAGTTTTAACAGGAAAGATCAATGTAGATGGAACCAGAATATTCACAAACTCAGCATAATGAAAGGAACACTGCAGAGGCAAGGAGTGAATTCTCAATATAAATGTACCAGACAACTCAAAGACAGCTTGTTGTAAGGAGGGTTGGATTCTAAAAATGCTTTACAGAGATTGAAAATCGGACGGCATGCTGTGTAAGAAATATAGAAGGAATACTAACTACTAATGAGATGAAATTCCATAAACATATCTGATCATGAGATGGTCTTAAGATAATAATAATCCATACATGTCCATAGCTTTCAAAAAATAACATCCCATGGCACTTAATATAGAAGAAACGTGGATGAAGTTGAAAATGAAACATCATATCATGACTGAGCCATATTTAAAGCGCTAAACAGGTTTAGCATGAGTATCGATTGTGATAAATTCATACCAGAACCAGTGAGCCACTCACATTCCAGAGCATGATACAAGAAAGATGGAAATGGTGAAATGAACAGCTAAACTATATCACATAAGACAAAATTACAAACTATAAAGCATCAAGACCAAAATCCTCATTAAAGGTAAAACTCCTTATCGTTGAGACCCAACAGGCTCCTCACATTTGTATTAAAACTTCAACAAAATGCATACAAGAAACTCTTTCACGGCCAATTCTTCAGAAAATTTGGAACCTGTTTTTCTCTTTAGTTGTTGCTTATATAGAAGCCTCAGAAACATGAGCGAGAAGATAATTTTGGGAAAAATATCTTCCTCGCGTGCTAGTAATCAGTTTTTGGTCTCCATCAAAAATAACCAAAATTCATGATGAGGAATAGGGGCATCTCATCATTGGCAGTTAGGCTCACGGTCGTTTTAAACCAAGAATATTAAACAACAGTTTCTGACAGAAAGTAAAATGCAAGAGTGGAATGTGAATTCCACTCGAAATTTAAAAGTAACAAACTAAAATGAAAGTAAAAGGCCACTAGGGCCGAATCATGAATTGACAATGTTCACTGACGAGGTGGAGTTGAGGCGATCGCTGTCACAGATGGCGGAATGTTGGCTGAGAGGAATCGATTTGCCTATGATGTGGCAGTAGAGGCTTTTCTATCTGTAGATCTTCATGATTTTCTTTAATTCTGATTTAATTTGGAGGATGGGCTTTTGATAATCAATATTAGCCGTAATCCCCAAATTGTCTCCAATATTTTGTTTCTGCCGTGGCGGGTCTTCGACACTGATACTCTTTTAATCATGATCTCGTGTGTCTTGTTGATGTGCAGCACTGCGCAGGGCTCACAAGGCATCAATGCCTATGAAGCATCGACGAGATGTGAAGTTTGAACCCTGATAATGACTGTAACACAATAGAAGTGGTGGGGTCCCAGCATGACGGGGGGCGATTAGGTATGAACCGTCGGATCCCGAGAGATCAACGGTTGCGATCTAATCGCATCGGAGCAAAGCGAGGCCGAAACTCTGATGAAGAAATATGAATGAACATGGTGATGCAATGAGGACCGTTGATCTAACTTGGATGGACATTCACGATTGGATCGGTGGATCGCAATCGGGGAAGGCAGTGGCTGACATATTTAAGGACTTTCGATTAGCGATGCGCGATTGAGCGCCAGCCGTCCGATCTGGAACAAGATCGACGGCGGAGACTCAATCGACGGGGAGACGGACGGGGGTAAAGGAGTGGAGCGGGAGAAATAAGGACCGTTGGATTAAGAGAAATAAGTACCGTTGGATTGAGAGAAATCGACGGCGGAGATTACAATCAGAGGATCGCAATCGGGGAGTGCAGTGGGCGGCACACTTTAAAAGTTGCGATTGCGATCAGTGCGGTGGTGCGGTGGCCATCCGATCCATTGATAGATCGACGGTTGATATGCAATCAGAGGGGTGAAAGGATCGGGGCGATGGGTGCGAGCGGGACAAGCACTGGCCGTCAGATCTTAAAATATCGATGGTGGAGATTTCTTCAAAGGGCTGACAGACTTAACATTATCGCATCGGGACTTTCATGGTTTACAAAGGAAAAAGAAATTTCTGCTCTGATTCTCCGATGCGATTAGTGCCCAGGCCTTAAGCGCTTGGTCGCGGGCGCGGGGCATATGGGGAAGTGGTTAAGGGGGCTGGAAGAAAAGGGGCTAAGCCTCATATGTGAAAAGTTGGTTTTTGGCCTAATTTCAATGCGTTTTAAGGCCAAAAAGGGGTAACGATAGAGAGGAAAAGGGGGTTATTAAGCCAAAAAAAGGGTATTTGTGAGGTTTAAAGGGGAAATAGGATGACTTTGAAGGGTAAGAAGGGAATTAGAAGGGGAGACAAGGGGATGAAAAAAGAGATTTAAAAGGTGTGAAATAGGGGGAAAAGAGGTTTTTTGGGCATTCTTCTTCACAAACAGAGAGGCTTCAAAATTGGGAACAGCAGTGAATGTTAACCATATGATCAACATTGGCTCCACCTGGGGAAGACACGTTCATCCTTGGGCATGTCGAGAACTTCGCAGACCACCTGTTAATCTTCTGTGTGGACACCACTCTTCAGCACTTTTTATTTTTCTCTTCATGATTCATCACAACACCCACATCATTCAATCAAAGATGAAAACAGAAAACTAATGTACAGTGTAATACATCAGGCCCTCTCGGCCTGAATCAGAACTGGAAGTAAGGTTTGAGGAACTGACTGTTTACAGGGGCATCGAGCAAGTCTCCCTGTAAATTTTCCAACCTGAAAGTGTTATTGCCCCCTTGTTCCGCAATTTTAAAAGGGTCGAACCAGAGTGGGTCGAATTTACCATGTTTCCCCTTTTCAACTCTTCGAATATCCCATCTAAGCACTAAATCCCCAACCTGCAACTTCCTGTCCTTGGCATGCTGATCAAAAAGGTCCTTCATCTTCTCTTGATATTCAGTTAGCCTCTGACTTACCTGGTTCCATGTTTCTTCTAACTCCACCAGCTGATTTATTCTTCTGGTCACATCATCGGGTTCTTCTTGACTTTCTTGCATGAATCGGGCTACTGGTAAGGCTAAATGTACAGGGAATAATTCTTCCCTCCCATATACTAATTCATATGGGGACTTCCCGGTTGCTATCTTGCTGGTAATCCTGTTGACCCACAGAGCGAATTTCAACTGCAAATCCCAATTTTTCTGATTTTCGTTGATAGCCTTCTTCAGTGTCCTCACCAGGGTTTTATTTGAAGACTCTGCCAGGACATTTCCTTTTGGGTAATAGGTCGTCGAGTGACCTAGTGCAATGTTATACTGCTGGCAGAAATTGACAAAATTTGTGGACTTAAAGGCCTATGCATTGTCGGTCACTATCTTGGCAGGGCAACCAAATCTGGATATGATATTTTCTTCCATAAATTTCATTACCACAGCATCTATTGCATTCCTTGCAGGTATAGCTTCCACCCACTTCGTGAAATAATCTGTGGTAGTTAATATCCACTTATGCTGACCACTTGATGGAGGATTTATTTCACCGATAAAGTCAATTCCCCATTGCTGGAATGGTTCATCCACATGAACAGGGATCATGGGCAGAGGTGCCAACTTCTGTCTTTCAGCAAACCTTTAGCATTTCTCACAAGCTCTAACCTAGGAAAACACATCTCCAAAGAGTTTGGGCCAGAAGAAACTAGCCTTCAGGATTTTTTGAGTAGTAGCCCTCCAACTATAATGACCCCCACAGATTCCTTCATGAAATTCGGCCATTATACTCTAAACCTCATCTTCTATGAGACACAGGAGCAGAATGCCTGAGGGATCTCGCCAGTACGGTCGGCCATTGGCAACCACGTAATTCTATGATCTCAACCTTAGTGTTCTGTATTTAGCTTTATCACAGCTAGGAGGGCAGCTGAGTGTTAGAAGATACTCCACTATCTCTTTGTACCACAGGCTGATGAGGTACTTCATATGTATCTTCTGAGTAGCTATCTCTACTCCCTGTTGCTCTTCTTTCTTCTCAGACTCCTCATTTGCGATCATGGACAGATTTATACCCAGAGCCTGACAGTTTGACTCGGACAAGATTTTGGCTAACCCTAGTCCCTTGATCAATTTGGTAGGATGGATGTCTAGCTCATACTCTTGTATTTTGGCAATCCATTTCCCTCTTTTTCCTTCGCTATCTCCTTGGATAAGAATATCCTTTACAGCTGTTGTAGGCACAAACGCAGTGACATGGGACTGCAAGACATACATGCGGAATGCTTTAAGAGACTTCACCAGAGCATATGCATGCTTTTCCAATATGTTATATTTCAGCTCTGCATCATGGAGGATCTGACTGAAAAAAGCGATGGGCTGCTCATACCCTTCTTCATTTTTCTGCAATAAAACTCCTGCCACTATATGAGGTGATGCAAATGAAAAGATCATGAAAGGTTTGGCGTAGTCTGGTCCATCTAGCACAGGGGCTTCAGCAAAGGCATTTTTTATCCTGGAAAAGGCCTCTCGTGATTCTTGGGACCACTTTACCTCATTATTTTTCTTCAGCATGTCAGTTATATGTCCAACTATCTCAGCATAGTTAGGGATAAACCTCCTCAGAAAGTTAATGTGCCCTAGGAACACCTAGACCTCCTTTTTATTTTTGGGAAGAGAAATGCCATTTATAACTTCTACTCTCTTAGGATCTATTTTTACCCCATATTTGGTTACAATATGTCCCAAAATCTTACCCTCTTCTAATGCAAACAATGACTTCTATGGATTGAGAGAGAGACCATACCTTCTGCACTTCTCGAAAGTTCTACGCAAGTGTTCAATGTGCTCTGCATCATCTTTTGAGAACACAGTGATGTCATCCAAATATACTACCACAAACTTATCTTGCTCCCCAACAAATGCAATGTCCATGACCCTTTGAAAAGTGGCCCCTGCGTTGATCAACCCAAAAGGCATCTTGGCATACATAAACGCACCCCAAGGAGTGGTAAAGCCAGTCTTCTTCTGATCTTCTGGTAGTACAGCCACCTGATTGTAACCAGACAATCCATCCATCATTGACATCTGAGAAGCTCCTACCACTTTCTACAAGATGTGATCCATCTTGGGCAGGGGATAATTATCCTTTAAGGATGCTCGGTTTAAATTTTGGAAATCCACACATAGCCTTATTTCTCTACTCTTTTTCCGGACAAGGACTAGGTTTGCTACCCACTCAGAATATCTCAATGGCACAATGATTTTGGCCTTCAACAGTTTTTTAATTTCTTTCTAAATAGAGGGAAGCAGTAGGGGATTTATCTTTCTAAGCTTCTGTTTATGTATCTTCGCATCCCCCTTCAGTGGAATTTTATGTTGCATGATGTTGATATCGAAAGTTTTTAGGTCCTGATAAGACCATGCAAACACATCTTTGTATGACTGGAATAAATTCTGGTAGAGCTCTTTATACTCCTCTGGGACTTTCTTGGATAAATTCACAATTTTGGGGTCAGCATCAGTACCAAGGTTAAGATCTTCTACCTGGTTTTCCTCCACAATTTTTTTTGGCTGCAGTGGGACATCATTTCCATTAAACAACCTTTCTAAGGGCACTAGTCCTCGGGGTATAACGTTGTCTTTTAGTTGCAAAACTTTATGGCCAGCCACCTTTTCTTCCCATTTATTTTCTGAGATGTCCTCAGCCTCTTCTTCTTCACAAGCATCAATCTCCATGTTGGGGAATTTCCCTATTGTTTCCAGGAATATTTTCACTTGTTCTTTATCCTCAAACACCTGCTAGTGTTTGATGTTATCTGGGATCAATGATCGATAACGGACCTCAATTTCATATCTTAAGAGAGGGTTTTGAGGTGGACGGAAGGTACTGGCAGCCACTGCAAGGGAGTCTGCCATCCTATTCTTCTCCCGGGGCATGAACTGAATATTAACTGCCAAGAAAAAATTCTCCACCAGATCCCAAACCTCGTTCCTATAAGCTCTTAGCCTACGATGTTTGGTTTGGCATTGATTCTTCACTTGTCTAACCACCAGTTTCGAATCTCCCAGAACCTTTAAACTCTGTATGTTCATACTCCTGGCTGTCTGTAACCCTAATAGAAGTGCTTCATACTCAACCACATTATTAGTGGCTTCATACTCTAGTTTGAAAGACAATGGGACCCATTGGCCTGTAGGAGAAATCAATAATACTCTAGCCCCATTACCTTCTCTGGAGTTTTCTCCATCAAAATAAAGTGTCCAGATTCCTGCTTCATGGCTCTCTATGGACTGCTCGGTCTTGATCTAGAAAAATGATGGTTCATGAGCGTAATCTTGATCTTCTTCCAGCATCAAACATGAGAAATCTCCCTCCTTACTATAAACGGGAGAATTAACTGAGTTGTCAGCCTTGGTGACCGTCTTGAAAAATCTAGTTTCCTGACACAACCTCCTCTCCTGGCCACCAAAAACCGGGATAGTAGCATAGGTCAAGTCCAACTTGATTGACCCACCAATTTTAGTTCCCCGGGACCTTGACAGCAACATGCCGAAGCGAGCTGGTATGTCAACCACCACGATGTCCATCACCACACTTTTTGCTAGGATTTGGGCCAAATTGACCACTAAATCCTTGATCATACCCAGGAATTTAACTCTTTTGATATCAAATTAATAGAGGTCTTTGTATGGACGAGTGATTTGTAATCCTAGTTTTTCCATGACCGATAGGGGCAATAAGTTATGGCAGGCTCCTGAATCTAACATACAGTTATGCAACAACAGGTCATGAATTACTAGGGACACATAAAATGGGGGAGTAGAAGCATCTAATTCCTAAACATGTGGGCCAAATACAACCATAGGTATTTCTTCTTAAAGGTTCAGACAATCTAGAATATGTGCTACTTCTGGGGGAAGCATAAAGGATGTGACCTGGGACTGATATGCAGGCTGCTTCAATAATTCAGTCAAGGGAACTGGGATTTTGACCTTCTCAAGCTCCTTCTGTAAACTGAAGAACGAGGATGACTTATCTACTAACACTTCTTTTGACTCTTTGATTTGAATAAGGCGTTTGACTTCCTTTGTGACTGACTTGAAATTAGGGGGAGTAGCCACTTGTGAAGAGGAAGGAATTTGATCAGAAGACTACAAAGATTCGTTAAGAGGCTTCTTACCTTTGTCTGTGTTCCCTTGAGATGTTGTCTCCTTCTGAGCATATGCTTCCTCATGGGGTGCGTCTTCCTCTTGATCTTGAGTGCGAGTTCTCTTCCTAGAAGATCTAAGGTCATATCTTCTATTAAACTGTGCTTGAATGAAATCGACAAACTGCTTGCATTAGTCATCGATCTCAGGATCTTCGGTGCTTTCATTAACTTTTTCTTCCACATGTGATGGAATCTGCACTTCATCACTTCCTTGTAGGGGACATTCTACTTCATCACTATTTGAAAAGGCAAGGTATGCTTCCTCTTGCTCGTAAGTGGTTTCTTCGGTAGGACCATCTACTTGACCTTCCAAGTACAGAGGGTGAGGTACCTGATCTTGTTGTTCCTTTCGTTCCCTTTGCAGTATCTGCAAGGGTGGTTTTCTGTACTGAGGGTTGTAACCCCTATTTGGAGCATTCTGGAAATTCTTGGAGGATGAATTCTTGGCCTCTAGTTCAAGTCTGACCAGCTTACTTGAAAGATTCTTAATCATTTTGTTCATTTCCTCAATTCTGTCATTAGCTGAGTCTCTGTCTTGGCTAGAGGTAGATACTTCTTCTTTCCCCTTTCTTCTAGTATCTTGTTCAAATTTTCCCTTTGATTTACCAGTGGAGGCAAAGTTCGCCTCCAACTCTAGTGCATCTATCTGAGCATCATCCAGGGTGGAGGGCTTTCTTTCTCTCAGAGAGAAAACGAATTCTGAGTCAAACGCGGCTACGAAAACAACTTTAGCAGCGATTTGATGAGGTTTCATATCAGCAGGGAGGCTCAGATACAACTTGTTAAATCTCTTGATAAATTCTGACACCCCTTCATTATGTATTTTCTTGAGTGTATTAAACTCAGTAAGACAATGTCCATGATCTTTCTTCTCTCCCCATTTTCTGAGAAAAGTATCTTCCATTCCCTCCCAAGTGGTGATGGAACGGTCTCCTAATGTCTTAAACCACTTTCTGGCTTCACCATCAAGAGATTGCACAAACAGTCTTAGGACTACATTTAGGTGTTCCACATTAAAGTTCTCTACAAAAGAACATAAGACCTCAAGATGTTTTTGAGCTTCAATCTCATTTTCCCCATTAAATCGGGGTAAGATCTTCAGATATTCCAGTGGCATATCATTCAACACTTGAGGTAATGCCAGGGGGGCATATTTATTCAACAAGAAGCCAGGAACATTGGACATTGGAGGAGGTGGAGGTAGTGCAAGTGTTTGATGTGTAAAAGGAGGGGGAGGAGCTGGAAGTGAAGTATGAATAACAATAGGAATGTATTGGACAGCTACTTGAGGTGTTGATGGGAACAACGGGCTGTGAATAGCAGATACTTCGGTGACTTCCTTGACATCTTTGACTTCAGGATTAGGGTGAAAGGGGTAGTATGTGGTATCCCTTGACTCAGCTTCGTCTTTAATCGTACACCTCTCCTGGGTGGACTATCTAAGTACTAATCGGTATCTCCCACAGTGGAGTCGGGACCATGTACTTGAGCAACTTGAGAGGAGGAGAACGAAAAGTCTTCTAAAGAGAATTCAGGGATCTCAATATGGACTGATGGTCTTTCTCTCCAACTCCTTATATGTAGGATATTCTCTGGGTCAGACACAGAAGGTGTCTTTGGCTGAGACGTATCTTACCTCAGGTGTGGCTTACGAGGAGCCAGGACTGCAAGTAAATTTTTCTGATAAATGAATGTGGAGTCGCCAAGGTAAGGGATCTACAACTCTCAACTCTCCATGCTCACCTATTTGAAGAGTGAATAAGGTTTTGTCGAGGCCTAGGGATTCAACTTCTCTCAACTTCGATATCCCTGGAAACGGCGCCAGAAAGATGTTGTCAATCCTAGAGACAGCCTTGAGTTGTGAAAGACCAGTGCCTAGGACATCTTATATAGCAAGGAGCAGTATGATTTAACAAGGACAATTAGCAGAACAAGGCTCTTTTGATATTTCAGTTTTAACAGGAAAGATCAATGTAGATGGAACCAGAATATTCACAAACTCAGCATAATGAAAGGAACACTGCAGAGGCAAGGAGTGAATTCTCAATATAAATGTATCAGACAACTCAAAGACAGCTTGCTGTAAGGAGGGCTGGATTCTAAAAATTCTTTACAGAGATTGAAAATTAGACGGCATGTTGTGTAAGAAATATAGAAGGAATACTAACTACTAATGAGATGAAATTCCATAAACATATCTGAACATGAGATGGGCTTAAGATAATAAGAATCCATACATGTCCATAGCTTTCAAAAAATAACATCCCATAGCACTTAATATAGAAGAAACGTGGATGAAGTTGAAAATGAAACAGCATATCATGACTGAGCCATATTTAAAGCGCTAGACAGGTTTAGCATGAGTATCGATTGTGATAAATTCATACATGAACCAGTGAGCCACTCGCATTCTAGAGCATGATACAATAAGGATGGAAATAGTGAAATGAATAGCTAAACTATATCACATAAGACAGAATTACAAACTATAAAGCATCAATACCATAATCCTCATTAAAGGTAAAACTCCTTATCGTTGAGACCCAATGGACTCCTCACATTTGTATTAAAACTTCAACAAAATGCATACAAGAAACTCTTTCATAACCAATTCTTCAGAAAATCTGGAACCTATTTTTCTCTTTAGTTGTTGCTTATAAAGAAGCCTCAGAAACATGAGCGAGAAGATATTTTTGGGAAAAATATCTTCCTCGCGTGCTGGTAATAAATTTGAGGTCTCCATCAAAAATAACCAAAATTCATGATGAGGAATAGGGGCATCTCATCATTTAAAGATAGGCTCACGGCCATTTTAAACCAATAATATTAAACAACAGTTTCTGACAGAAAGTAAAATGAAAGAGTGGAATGTGAATTCCACTCGAAATTTGAAAGTAACAAACTAAAATGAAAGTAAAAGGCCACTAGGGCCGAATCATGAATTGACAATGTTCACTGACGAGGTGGAGTTGAGGCGGTCACTGTCACAAATGGCGGAATGTTCGCTAGGAGGAGTCGATTTGCCTCTGATGTGGCAGTAGAGGCATTTATTTTTGTAGATCTTCATGATTTTCTTTAATTATGATTTAATTTGGAGGATGGGCTTTTGATAATCAATCTTAGCCGTAATCCCCAAATTGTCTCCAATCTTCTGTTTCTGTCGTGGCGGGTCTTCGACACTGATACTCTTTTAATCGTGATCCCGTGTGTCTTGTTGATGTGCAGCGCTGCGCAGGGCTCACAAGGCATCAATGCCTATGAAGCATCGACGAGACGTGGACTTTGAACCCTGATAATGACTGTAACACAGTAGAAGTGGTGGGGTCCCAGCATGACGGGGGGCGATTAGGTATGAACCATCAGATCCTGAGAGATCAACGGTTGTGATCTAATCGCATCGGAGCAAAGCGAGGGCGGAACTCTGATGAAGAAGTATGAATGAACAGGGCGATGCAATGAGAACCGTTGATCTAACTTGGATGGACGGTCACGATTGGATCGGCGGATCGCAATCGGGGAAGGCAACGGGTGCATATTTAAGGACTTGCGATTGGCAATGCACGATTGAGTGGCAGCCGTCCGATCTGGAACAAGATCGATGGCGGAGACTCAATCGGAAGGGAGATGGACGGGGGAAAAAGGAGTGGAGCGAGAGAAATAAGGACCGTTGGATTAAGGGAAATCAACGGTGGACATTACAATCAGAGGATCGCAATCGGGGAGTGCAGCGGGCGGCACACTTTAAAAGTTGCAATTGCGATCAGTGCGGTGGTGCGGTGGCTGTCTGATCCATTGATAGATCGACGGTTGATATGAAATCAGAGGGGTGAAAGGATCAGGGCGATGGGCACGAGTGGGACAAGCGATGGCCGTCAGATCTTAAAAGATCAACGGTGGAGATTGCTTCAAAGGGCCGACAGACTTAACACTATCGCATCGGGACTTTCATGGTTTACAAAGGAAAAAGACGTTTCCACTCTGATTCTCCGATGCGATTAGAGCCCAGGCCTTAATCGCTTGGTCGCGGGCGCGGGGCATATGGGAAAGTGGTTAAGGGGGCTGGCCGAAAAGGGGCTAAGCCTCATATGTGAAAAGTGGGGTTTTGGCCTAATTTTAATGCATTTTAAGGCCAAAAAGGGGTAACGGTAGAGAGGAAAAGGGGGTTATTAAGCCAAACAAAGGGTATTTGTGAGGTTTAAAGGGGAAATAGGATGATTTTGAAGGGTAAGAAGGGAATTAGAAGGGGAGAAAAGGGGATGAAAATAGAGGTTTAAAAGGTGTGAAATATGGGGAAAAGAAGCTTTTTGGGCATTCTTCTTCACAAACAGAGAGGCTTCAAAACTGGGAACAGCAGTGAATGTTAACCATATGATCAACAGATCCGATCAATGATCCGAAGGTCTATATGCCATCGCATCATCGCGATTGGCGCTTTCAAAGGGTCCCTTCCGATTGAGTCCCTCCTGATTGCCTCCACCCAATTACTCCTCCGCCGTCAATCGCCCCCTCCAATCAGACAGCACATACACTGTCGTGCCATTGCAATCCGCGCGATCACATAACATTTGCCTCCGCTCTCCTCCGATCTCTTGATTCCGATGGACCTTCGGGTCCCACCACATAATCTTCCGCCCATTCATATAAACGGGCCCTTTCCTTTGTAAAACTTAAAATTTCATTTTAATTTGTTTTACAAAAGACTCCCCCCCCCCCCCATCTCATTTACTTCAATCGCATAGGAAATTTTTTTTCCTTGTCCCAAATATATACGCCCATGTCCCCAAGCGCTGATTCCGATTGCGACTCCCATGGGTCCCACTTTAAAAATCCCTCCGCTCTTTTTAATGAAAAAATTGTTGTTTCCTTTGTAAACGCGTAAGATTTGTTTTAAATCTGTTTAAGGGGATTTCTCCGCTCTTCTATTGTATTACCCCATCGAACCTATGCCAATCGCATCGGACTTTTTCTTTTGCCTTGTTCTAATATACATATTCCCTTCTCCTTTCCTCCGATTGCGATTACACCATCGCAACGCGTATTTTAAACACTCCACTATATGTTGTTTCCCATTGTGTCACACCTCCTCTGATTCCGATTGCAATTGCGACCCCACGTCCTTTCCCTTCGCTCCCTCCATTCAAAATGGATTTTTCCTTTCACTAAAGGGCATAATCTCTTTTTTGTTTATTCCAAAGGCAGTTTCTTCAAAAAAGGATTTTTCTTCAAGAGAGTAATAATAAAAAACATTCAAAGGGCTGAGAGCTAATATGAGACAGAGACTTCTACAGTAGTAGTAAAATAGGATTTTGTTTTTCAGATTGCCTATTTTTCTTTCATCCAGTGTAACAGAGAAATCTTCAGATGGCCCGAAATGTATTGTTGTTCCTTATTTTCAGGGGCAGATTGTTGGTTTTTTTTTATGATCGGACTTTAGTTCTTGAGTTGGCAAACAGCTCCTCTTTTTGTGGATCTACTTCCCTCACATTCTGGTCTATTTAATGTAATTTTGAATCATTTGTAAAGCAGTCTGTAAATCAGTAAGTAGGGGAATAGTGTGGAAAATCAAGGAGGACGCTTTGCGCTCCATTGTAACAGTTTGGATAGGGAATTAATGAGATATGCAGCTCTGATTTGTGAGATCCATGTGGTATGAGTTTTAGCATTGTTTTTTCCTGTGTGTTCATATGTAAAACTGTTATGTTCATCATTCATTTCATAAAAATTCTGGTTGAATGCTTTGAAGATAGATAGGTAGAATCCATTTTTTATGCTCTGCCTTGGGAAATCATTCAATATCCTGTGTTTTCTTCTGTTTGAAAAGGATCCATTTTTATGCCCTTTTCAGCTCCTCACTAGTCTTTCCATTCCATCATTATTTAAATTTAATTGCTGAAATTCCTGCCTACCTTGCCCCATGAAATAACATGTATCCCTGGTTTAATTCCCCATCTCAAAATGTCCCATTTGCTCCATACATCCCTAAAAAATCCATTCATTAAAACATTTTCCCATTATTATACCTAGCCTAAAATCAGTTTCATAATTGTACTTTGTTGAATATCTTTTCACGGAGAGAGCCCTCTCTTGACCTTGTAGGGCTAGCTACAAGGCTGAGCATGGTTTAAAGGTTACCCTGATTTGCCTTTTTCAGCCTGAGGTTCAGTTCAAGTGGTAACATTTCTGGCGACCATACTAGGGACTCGATCTGACTTTCTACGAGCTCATATTCTCGACACTCAAATTGAATGTGTTTATTCTGTTTTGAAGGAGGTTGAACAGAGGCCCTGTAGAGGAGAAAATTATAGTCAGGCCCTGTGTAAATGAAGAATATGGAAACCTCTGTCTAAGGTTAAACCCAGGTTGTATAAAACACGACGATTCTTTAGAATCTTTGTTATTGAAGTGAAGAGATTTGTTCTATTGCTGGCGGAGTAATATTAGTGGGACCCAGCCATTGTGTTAACACGAGGAGTTAAAGTGCCAAACTACAGCGAAAACCTGAGTTAAGCGCATTTTATTTACCAGAAGTGGGTTTCAGAAACTAATACCGCCTTTGTCGCGTCACTTTTGGCCCGGAGCGAAACCACGCCAAAAAAAACGCGATCCAATAATATTTGGGCACGTCATCTTCCAAATACCACCCATATCGCGCAACTTTTATGTGTTAACCCTCGGCCTTTGAAAAAACGCGAAATTGACGAGGATCGTCCGATCTGGAGAATGTTAGATCTAACGGAAATCGCACACTGAAGAGCACGAGCGATAAATCGAGGTATGGTCCAGCTATTTTACATTATTAAATGTTTATTTAATTCATAAAAAGGCGAATAATGGATGTGTGGGCCCTCGTTGAATGAAATGTATGTCGCGTTGGTAGAATAAATGGTTTTATGATATAAGTTCGAAGGTTGGTGGTTCTTAAAGGAATAGGGCCATTGCTATAATATTTTGATATTATGACCAAAGCGATAAGTATTTTTAAAATGTGTTCCCCTATATCTAATTAAATTGTAAATATTTGTTTGAGAGGTTTGAATACTATTGCAAGAATAACATGGTTAAAGCGCTTTTGGAGGGAATATAATTACAAGCACTTATTCTAAAGATCCACAGTCATAATATATTTTTGGTATCAGAGCATAAAGACAGATCACCCCAGTAATATTTTCCTTGTAAATTCCTGGACTCTTGAAGATGATGTTCAGAGTTTGCTGAAATAGAATTTTGTAAAGTGGAAATTTCACCACACTGGCTTCAAGAAGATACACAAGGGCTAATCTAGATCCAAATCCTCCCCCTGTGTTTGAGAATTCTAATCTTATCCCAAGAATAGTCAGAAGACAAGAGGGATCACTAAGTCCTAGAACTATTTTTAGATCTCATACATGGCCCAGTGAGTGGTTTTTTGTAGAAGATCTTTCTTTTGATGAGAGTTTTGGGCTTTCTTTGTTTAAAGGTAAGTCTGAAAGTGCACTTAATGACACAGTTTTAGATCCAGAATTTCTTGTGGATATTGAATTTCAAAGGGCAAATACATCAATTGATGATTATATTTTGAATTCCCCTAAGTCATCTATCACTGTAACTAATATCCCTGAGCCTTCAGAGTCATCAGGAACAGCATTTCCTCCTCCTAATTCATCAGCATTCCCATCAGTTAATTCTCAGCTTTCATCTCCTCCATTAACACCTACCTTAAATCCTAGTAGCACAAACACTGTTGTAAATCCACCTAGAGTCATGGCTGCCCAGTATGCACCCCTGGTTTTACCTCAAGTTCTGAATGATATGCCTGCTGATTATCAAAGTAAAAGTCCTATCTTTGATGCCACTCAAAGCATCACAACCCAGCAGCATGTTGATAAGATGAATGACTTTTTTTATCTTCATGAGGTAGAGGCAGAGAATGTAACCACAAGATTGTTTGTCCAAAGCTTTGGAGGTGAATTTAGAAAGTGGTTCAGAGCTTTACCAGCAGGCTCTATCCGCACTTTGCAGGAGTTACATAAACAGTTTTTAGACCGATGGGAGGTAAAGAAGAACCCCCTTCAAATTTTGTTTGAATATGAAAATATTAAGAGAAATGTGGGCGAAACTGTACAGGATTATTGTCTAATATTCAATGTTGTATATAATGCTATTCCAGCAAACCTGAAACCGCCTGTGGGATTAGCCCTGCTCAAATTTCCAGATGGTTTTAATGTTGATATGGCATATCAACTGTGAGAGAGAGATCCCACTACGCTGGAAGACATGCAGAAGATAGATGTGAGCATAGAAGCTAATTTTCTAGCCAAAAGAGCGCGAACTAGGGTTGAAAAGAGAGTCACTGTGAAAGAAGAACCGTCTCCTTCAGACAGCAAGATGGATACCTTGATCCGAACAGTCGAAAATATGGTTGATCGATTAAACATTTCAGATAGACCTGAAGCAGGGCACAACAAAGGAGCAAATAGAAAAAAAAGATCCCCCCATCAAAGAGGTAGAAAAATCTCCTTCTTTTAATTTAGAAAATGAAATTTCCAAGTTGAAAGTTTCCATGCCCTTGACCGAGTTAGTAAAATAGCACTTACAAAAATCAGGTGTCTAAAATTTTGCAAATAGACTCTGTATCAGATATGGTTAATGTTGAAGATGATTATCTAGAACTCATCTTTGGTCCAGCCACAGAAGATCAATCTAAAGAAAGTGAAGTCCCTCCCTTTTACCTAAGTCTTAGATTACATGAGTTCATATTGCATAATGCTATGTTGGACTCTGGAGCCTCGTATAATTTGATGCCCAAAGCCATCATGGAGAAGTTAGGATTTGATATTACCCATAAATATCATGATTTATATTTTTTTGACTCAGGTAGGGTCCATTGTATCGGTCTTATCAAAGACTTGGTAGTGTCTTTAGATCAAATCCCAGCCAATAATGTTTTGATGGATGTAGTTGTTGCCGATGTTCCACCACGGTTTGGAATGCTTCTATCCAGGTCAACTATATAGGGAGAAGAAAATGAAATATATGATTACTAGCAAAGAGAAGCCAGTTAATCATCCCATTAATGCAGTCCACACAGATTTAGATTCCTTTGTCTTATATTCAGATGGTGGTTTGAATGATGAGAATGTTCAGTTGGTACAAGTAGATGACATACCTGAAATTTCAGAAAATTTTAGGGAGGTCCTCAAACAGGAAAAAGATAAAGTAGAAAGCACTTCTAAGCCTCCTACCTACCAACAGCAAAAAGACAGTGAACAGCAGAAAGATGCAGAAATCATTCAAGATAAAGTGGAGAAAGAAGCAAAATTTCAGCATCTACAAGAAGAAGAAGAAGGCCTTTGGAGCATGGACTTTGATGGATTTGTTGGTAAGGATGGAGCTGGTATTAGAATATGGATTCGGAGCCCTATTTTCCTGCCTAAAAAGGTTCCTAGTAATGTTAGAGTATGTGCTTATAAGTTGTCTTTTGACTGCTCTAACAATGAAGTAGAGTATGAAGCTTTGATTGCAGGTCTAAAAAATTTGAAGAAGTTAAATGCAAAAAGGATTTCTGTATATGGAGATTCAAAGCTGATAATCAAACAGGTCAAAGGAGAGTACCAAGCAAAGCATCCCCAATTGAGGGCCTATCGAAATGAAATCCTTGACATCTTGAAGAAATTTCCTGAGTACACTTTGACAGCGGTACCCAGGATATAGAATATTATTGCTGATTCTCTTGCCACTACTGCAAGCAACTTGAAGATTCCAATGAACTCCAGCAATAAGTTTGAAATTTATGTCAAACATAGGCCTGTTGTTCTAGACAATTTAAGGTATTGGCACATATTTTAGGATGACCATGAGATCAATGCTTTTTTGCAGAGTGAAGGAAAATTCAAAGACACCCCCATAGAAGGTGAATATGAGGTTGATGATCAAGAAATTGAAACAAATTAGATGGACATATTGCAGTTGAAAGACAATGTAATTCCTAGAGGTCTCTTACCTTTAGAGGAGCTTTTTGATCAGGATGATGTTGTAAAGAAACCAAGCTTGGTGCCTACTGAGAAAGGAGTCGAAGATGTGAATCTTGGAACAACTGACAAGCCCAAGCTTGTGAGGTTGTCAAAGGCATTGTATGGTAAAGGAAAAGTATGTTAAATTGATTTCTGAATTTTCTGATGTGTTTGCATGGGATTATTCAGATTTGAAATTATATGACAAAAATATAATTCAGCATACTATTCCCATCAAGCCGGATCAGAAACCATTTAGACAGAAGCTGAGAAGGATTAACCCAAAGTTGCTGCCATCTATTGAGAAAGAGGTAAATAGATTGTACAAAACTGGTATCATTGTTCTAATTAGATTTTCTAACTGGATTTCAAATTTGGTTCCGGTACGTAAGAAGACAGGAGAGATAAGATTGTGCATAGATTTTCGGAATCTGAATAAATCATCCTTAAATGATAATTATCCACTTCCGAAGATGGACCATATTCTGCAAAGAGTATTTGGAGCATCGAAGATGTCACTACTTGATGGCTACTCAGGCTACAACCAGATCTTGGTGCATGATAAAGACCAAGACAAAACTGCCTTCACAACACCTTGGGGAACCTTCCAGTATGCAAAAATGCCATTTGGACTGAAGAATGTTGGAACCACTTTCCAGCGAGCAATGGACATCGCTTTTGCCAATGAAAAAGATGTTTTTCTTGTTGTTTATTTGTGTGATCTGATAGTGTTTTCTAGTTCTGATGATGAGCATTTGCACCATTTGAGAGTTGTTTTTCAGCGATGCAGAAAATTTGGGATTTCTCTCAATCCAAAGAAGAGTCTCTTTGCCATGGATGAAGGAAATTTGCCGGGGCATATCATCTCTAAAGATGGTATCCATATATATCCATCTAGAGTAGAGGAAATTCAACACATCGATCTTCCACGAAACAAAAAGGAGATTCAAGCATTCAATGGTAAGATGAACTTTTTGCACAGATTTATACCTAATTTGGCTGAACATTTAAGAGAAATGACTAATATGTTGAAGAAGGACAGCACTGTCAAATGGAGTGAGGAGGCTATCAAGTCATTTAATCTGGTAAAGTTTGCTCTGTCCAATGCCCCAGTCTTGATTAGTCCTGATTATACTCAAGACTTCATAATATTTTCATTTGCATCGGAGCATACTATGGCTATTGTTTTGATGCAAAAGAGAGATCAGATTGAAAAGCCAATTTCCTTTTTCAGTAGGACTATTAGAGATGTTGCTTTGAGGTATAATATTATTGAAAAACAAGCATTGGCTCTTATTAAGGCATTGAATGATTTTAGGGTCTATATTCTGCATTCACATACTATAGCATATGTTCCTAATGCCGCAGTAAAGGATGTGTTGATGCAAACTGATCCAGAAGGTCGAAGAGGTAAGTGGATAGCAGCTATGTTGGAGTATTATTTGGAGATTAAGCCCACAAAGTTGATCAAAGGACAAGGCTTGGCAAAACTAATGGCCCAATCAAATTTGTGTGCCCTGGATATAAACCTCATAACAGAAATCTTAGAAGATGAAGATGAAGGTTTTCTTGTTCCAATTTCAGATATTTTTCTACAATTCCCGTGGTATTCAAATATTGTTTATGTTCTTCAGCATCTTTCACCACCTCCAGGAATGTCTAAAAGCAAAGGTAGATCAATGAAACTAAAGTCTACTAAACACTATATTTTAAACAGAGCTCTTTATTGGAAAGATCCTCGAGGTATTCTGCTTAATTTTTTGGTTGAAGAAGAGGCTCAGAAAGTAATGCATGACTTTCACAAAGGTGATTGTGGTGGTCATTTGTTTTGGAAGACTACAACTAACAAAGTGTTGAGAGCAGGATATTATTGGCCCATGTTATTTTTAGATTTGTATAAAATGGTGATTAGTTGTCATGAATGCCAAATTTTCCAAGGAAAAAGGAAACTGCTTCCTCTTCCTTTGAAACCAGTTGCAGTAAACGCTCCTTTTCAGCAGTGGGGACTCGATTTCATAGGATAAATCCATCCTGCATCATCAGCACAGCATCGATGGATATTGACAGGTACATATTACTTTACTAAATGGATTGAGGTCGTCCCAGCAAGGCAAGCTACATATACGGTAATTATTCAATTCTTAGAATCGAACATTTTAGCCTGCTTTGGCTGCCCTCACAAAATTATAACAGACAACGCAGCAGCGTTCAAGTCTAAGAAGATGGTGGATTTCTGCGACAAATACAATATTTTCCTGGGCCATTCAATAGCGTACTACCCACAAGGCAAAAGCCTAGCAAAATCATCGAACAAATCTCTGATAAATATAATCAAGAAAATTATAGAGGCAAACAAAAGAAACTGGCATCGAAAGCTCATCAATGCATTGTGGGAAGATAGAGTTAGTAGCAAGAAATCCATAGGTATGTCACCTTTTGAATTGGTTTATGGTACTGATGTTGTCTTTCCTACATCACTTACAGTTCCAGTCATGATATTATTGCAAGAAGTTGGCAGTGAAGATGATGATAATCAGCGAAGAATCAATCAAATGATCCACCTTCAGCAAACAAGAGAGGAAGTATCACAGAACGCTATTCAGTTGCAGAGAAGATAAAGAAGATTTATGACCATAAGACCAAAGAAAAAAAGTTTCAGTTGGATGATGTGGTGTTGAGATGGGATGCAAGGAATGAGGACAAAGGGAAGCATGGTAAATTCGACAACCTGTGGAAAGGACCATACAGGATTTCAGCATACAGGGGACAGAATGATTTCTTGCTTTTAGGGATGGATGGCCAAGATTGCCCTGGAGGAGCAGTGAATGGTAGGCTTTTGAAGCACTACCATTTTTGAAGATAATGGATCAGAAGCCATGTCATAATAATTGTATATACCATGTTATTTTTGGTCAGAATTCAAGTGCACATTCATTGAAGTTTGGGGTCCGAGGTGAAAGCTATAAAACTTGGATGATATGTATATGGTTTGGTTTTATTTCAGTTTTCAGTCTTAGTCTTGAGTCAGAGTCAGTCTGCGTTGTATCAGTTTTTAGTGTTTTTGACTCCATGCCCAATCGATAAGGCTACTTGGTCTACGGTGTTCTTGGCACCTCCAAGGAGCTTCCATCCCCATTGGAGCCAATGTTAGTGTCAGTCTAGTCATACTGCCATCAGTGATCAAAATTTCTCTTTTGCATTTGCATATTAGGAGTACCATACCATATATTTTCACCATTCCGCTAGGTCATGGATTCATTGATGGCAGTGACTTTTCATCAGTCTTTCCCTCATGTGAAACTTGCGGATTCTCCTCTCTATGGTCTTTAGTCATGATTTACTTTCACTTTGTGATTCATGTTAATGGGTCATAGGATGGGTCTCATAGGTTCTAAGATCTCACCATGGTCAAATTAATGATTCAAGTGTCAATAAATATCAGCAAGATCATGAGGAAGTTAATAAACTTAAAGTCTCAACACCTGGGAAGATCAAAGAAATGTTTTATTCAGTTTGATGTAATTTTCACCTCAAAACTGTGCTTTGAGGTGAAAACATGATACTTTATTTTTATTATTATATTTATGTAATTTTATGTCATTATATATAATAAGTCACACTTCAGAAGCTGTTATCTCCACAAAGTCACCACCATGCCTTTTAGAGAAGTTTCCCACAACATTTTCAGTCCAGAATCATGTTCTAAGTATGTCCATCAGAAAGAGCCCGGAAAGAGCTTTCCAACGGTATATTACACTCTCAAAACTGATTCCTGGATTGAAATTTATGCCCAAGTGAAAGAAAGTCCCCTATAACCTAACCCCTCCCCTTTTCCCATTTCCCTCATACACTTTATTTCATAAAAAATTTCAATGTTTTCCTTTGTAAAAACCCTTTTTCCCTTAACCGATGGCTTAATCGCATTTTTAAAGTCTTTTGACTTATATAAATCCATAATGTGATCAAATAAAACCACTTCCCCTCCATACCCCTTTAAACTTTATAATAAAGTTTTAAAGGTTTTATATTATAATCCCCGCTGATCCAAATCCTTTTCCCTTTCCCGATCCGATCGCAATCGCAACATTTAAATGATGCATTCTGATTGACCCTTGTAAAAAACTCCGATGCGATTGTATGCCTCCGATTGAACCCCGCCCGACTACATCCTGACCGTTGATCTGATCAACGATCCGACGGTCTATATGCCATCGCATCATCGTGATTGGCGCTTTCAAAGGGTCCCTTCCGATTGAGTCCCTCCCGATTGCCTCCGCCCGATTACTCCTCCGTCGTCGATCGCCCCCTCCAATCAGACGGCTCATACACCATCGTGCCATCGCAATCGGCGCGATCACATAACATTTTCCTCCGATATCCTGATTCCAATGGACCTTCGGGTCCCACCACATAATATTCCGCCCATTCATATAAACGGGCCCTTTCCTTTGTAAAACTTAAAACTTCATTTTAATTTGTTTTACAAAATACCTCCCCCCCCCCCATCGCATTTACTTCAATCGCATCGGAAATTTGCCTTGTCCCAAATATATACACCCCTGTCCCCAAGCCCCAATTCCGATTGCGATTCCCATGGGTCTCACTTTAAAAATCCCTCTGCTCTTTTTAATGAAAATTTTCTTTTTCCTTTGTAAACGCGTAAGATTTTTTTTAAATTTGTTTAAAGGGATTTCTCCACTCTTCTATTGTATTACCCCATCGGACCTATGCCAATCGCATCGGAGTTTTTCTTTTGCCTTGTTCTAATATACATATTCCCTTCTCCTTTCCTCCAATTGCGATTACACCATCGCAACGCGTATTTTAAACGCTCCACTATATGTTGTTTCCCATTGTGTCACACCTCCTCCAATTCCGATTCCGATTGCGACCCCACCTACTTTCCCTTCGCTCCCTCCATTCAAAATGGGTTTTTCCTTTCACTAAAAGGCATAATCTCATTTTTGTTTATTCCAAAGGCAGTTTCTTCAACAAGTGATTTTTCTTCAAGAGAGTAATAATAAAAAACAGTCAAAGGGCCAAGAGCTAATATGAGACAGAGACTTCTACAGCAGCAGTAAAATAGGATTTTGTTTTCAGATTGCCTATTTTTCTTTCATCCAGTGTAACAGTGAAATCTTCAGATGGCCCGAAATGTATTGTTGTTCCTTATTTTCAGAGGTAGATTGTTGGTTTTTTTTTATGATCGGACTTTAGTTCTTGAGCTGGAAAACAGCTCCTCTTTTTGTGGATCTACTTCCCTCACATTCTGGTCTATTTAATGTAATTTTGAATCATTTGTAAAGCAGTATGTAAATCAGTAAGTAGGGGAATAGTGTGGAAAATCAAGGAGGACGCTCTGCGCTCCATTGTAATAGTTTGGACAGGGAATTAATGAGATATGCAGCTCTGATTTGTGGGATCCATGTGGTATGAGTTTTAGCATTGTTTTTTCCTGTGTGTTCATATGTAAAACTGATATGTTTATCATTCATTTCATAAACACTCTGGTTGAATGCTTTCAAGATAGATATGTAGAATCCATTTTTTATGCTCTGCCTTGGGAAACCATTCAATATCCTGTGTTTTCTTCTGTTTGAAAAGGATCCATTTTTATGCCCTTTTCAGCTCCTCACTAGTCTTTCCATTCCATCATTATTTAAATTTAATTGCTGAAATTCCTGCCTACCTTGCCCCATGAAATAACCTGTATCCCTGATTTAATTCCCCGACTCAAACTGTCCCATTTGCTCCATACATCCCTGAAAAATCCATTCATTAAAACATTTTCCCATTATTACACCTAGCCTAAAATCAGTTTCATAATTGTACTTTGTTGAATATATTTTCACGGAGAGAGCCCTCTTCTGACCTTGTAGGGTTAGCTACAAGGCTGAGTGTGGTTTAAAGGTTACCCTGATTTTCCTTTTTCATCCTGAGGTTGAGATCAGGTGGTAACACCTGGCATGAACTGGATGTGGACACTGAGATAAATTGTCATGCATATCTATTGCAAGTTTCTTTTGGATTGTAGCCATAGAGTAGTTATGGAGCATCTAATTGATCACTTCATTATCCCTCTTTACAGGCTTATCTTTCAGGAGGACCCACCTTGCTTGTCATGAGGAGCGATGGAGGTGATATCATAGTTTGCATCTTGGTTCACCTTATCGAATGGCATATTCATTAGAGTGTTCGGTGGGCAAAAGCCGCCACATCTTTTGCCAAGATACGCCACCAATAAACTTTATAAGCAATAAGTATCTTACCATATTGCCACAGCGTTTTCAATAGCACTACATAAGACAAAGAAGGTGCCATGGCCCACTCTTCCTTTGTAGATTTGATTATACTAGATTATGAATCTCAAGTTGGAAGATTTCGAATCAAAATCCATAATGAAG
Organism: Pinus albicaulis; assembly: GCA_034641835.2. NCBI lineage: Eukaryota > Viridiplantae > Streptophyta > Pinopsida > Pinales > Pinaceae > Pinus > Pinus albicaulis. The sequence continues at coordinate 918,505,529 of CM076576.1, forward strand.
TTTGAATTCAATATAAAATAATTCAATATGTATGATTCGAGGGGAATTACAAGGACCATTGTGCGTGAATCTACTACAACTAGGTCAGCGAGGCATACCGGTGGTCGGAGGAGGAACCATGGAATAATTTCTATAACTCCTCCAAACCCTGTGAGCTGATCAATATAGCTAGGACTTCTCAAGTTGTCCCTTAGACAGTAGAAGTTTCGGTACAAAAGACAACCTCCAGATATAGGATAAGGGAAAGTGGAAGGTTGATAACTGTGCAGAGGAGGAAAAAAGCTTGAAGATGCAACCAAATCCTATCATTCAACAAGAATATTTGGCGATTTAAGCAAAGAGTAAGTCGAGGAAGAAAAGAGAAAAGTAGAGAAAGAGAGAGAAGAAAAGCTTGGAGGAAGCAGAGCTAAGAGCGCATAAAGCATAACAATAACTAAGGGGAGAGCAAGAGTTAAGAAGAAGAGAACAGGAGGAGAAGAAAAATCAAGAAGAAGAAGGAAGGAAAGGTTCCATAGTAGAAGAGACAACACTCATATAGGTTGAAGAGCAGGAACAAGAACAGCCAGCAATATAAGGAATAGCGAACAAATGTAGGATCGGGAGCTTGCTCAAGACATTGAGTTGTTGATTGAAGTTGTGGACATGGATTTGGGACTGGATTTGTGAGATGAATATGTGGACCTGATACCCAATGCACCATCGATCGCCATTCATACTCCACCACCTCCAACCACAGAGCCAGCCCCGAGCGAGGAAGGGGATAATTCCCCTTTATAATGATCCAGTGATGGATGTGTACAATCTGTCATTTGATGAACTATAGAAGGAGATTGTACAAGCACGGAGAAAGCACTTCCTGCATGATCATGCATCACCTGCATTCATGAGATAAAGGAAGATAGTGGCAGAAACCAGCAATAATCCAAATGCTATTGTCGATGCCAACTTGACCTTCATAGGTGCAGTGAGATCTAACACTCAGTATTTGTTAGTCGACAATAAGAATTTGGTGCAAAACCTACAGGAATTCCATCAAGAGAATGAACATATCCTTTCAGTAGCGTAGAATGCACCTTCCCCTTAGGTATACCTGGAGGATATGAGAGCAACAATACTTGCTAAAGTATCCACACTTAGAGACACTATGCGGGACACTTATGAGGATTTTTTGACCATACATAAAGCATTTGTCCACTTACATGACTTGCAATGGAAAAGCAGAGAGTTTGTCAAGAACCTTAAAAGTGTACAAGTTTCCATCACCATCGTGCATGAGTGGAAAATGAATTAGAAGGCAACACCGCTTACACTAGTGAAGAAGATGAAGCCACAAGCAAAGCTAGAGAAAGCGAGAGTTCAGATGTTGATCCAGAACAGCAAGCAACTAGCCTCATTCATCGAAAACATTCATGCCTCATATATACAGATATATATTAGTTTAAAATTTATGGTGAGAACCCACGGGATCCCATCAGTTGGTACACTCACCGAGACTAAACGTAAATGACAAGTCCAACAGGAGATTGATCAATACTTGTAGCAGCTAAAGAAAGCCACCAACAGGACTTGGAGTTTAATATACATAACATGCAAACCTACATCGGTGGCCCGATTCAGATCAAAACAATGTTTCTCTTGGTTAATAAATAGGTTCAGACGAATTCCAAGACATTGTATCTAGATTATATGGATGCAAGAGTCTGCTTCCAGCCCGACACTATTACGCGGTTTGGGGAGACTATTGAACAATACCAAGCTTGGCATCAATATGTGACCGAGAGGCATCAAGTCGAAGTTTCCCAGCTTGAGTTCAACCCAACTCTAGCATCATAGTGTTTTTTCTTATTAGGTTGTCAAGTTGTCTCTACCCTATTTTTTCTTAAATGGGTACAATTGGAAAATGTAATATTAATTGTAATTATTGTAAAAGTGAAATTCCAAGTGTCCTTCTTGGAATGTGAAGAGTCATATGTAATTTAATGAGTTATTTTTTAATAAGTTGAAGAGTCATGAGGGGATTACAAGAGTCATAATGTGGGCATGCCAAGACTCACCCCCCTTTGTTATAAATATATCCTTACAACTCTTGTAAGGGGGTTTTGGAAGCCAAGCTTTTGGCTAGGCTTTGGCTTAGAGAGAGCTTGTGATTTTTGTGTGAGCCTTGGATTATCCGTAACGTATGTTGTATGTGTGATTGGAACTATCACTTTTAATAAAACTCAGAGATGACACACTTTCATGCATATATTGTGAATATAGTAGGACTATCCTTGTTGTATTTTTTATGTATGTTGTTTAACTTACGCATATGCTTATGAACTATTTCGTTTACATTTGTATATATCTTGTTGGATGCATGTTGATGTGATAATATGTCACCGTAACTTGTGGGATATTTCGCTTGTTACTTCATGTGATGTATTTTCGCTCATATGTTCCTTCTAAGCTGCATACTATTATAGGATTCCAAGGGGCGCGCATTCTTTTCCCTTCATGTGTTGGAATCGTCTTACATTGCACTTAACTCTTTGTACCGTCACAAACTTGTTCTCACCAAAGACACTGTGCACCACTCTATGCACTTTGGAAACCAAGGTAGGTCATTAACACCCCACTACTGGAACTTCTACTCCAAACGGTGTGAGGTATAGTTGGGACTTCATATCGGGGAGATCCCCTGAATGTTGGCGGGTCTAGCACCATCAACAAAACCCTAAATGTATAAAACCCTAACCTTAGAAGATGAAACGCTAGATCTTTGCAAGTCCTGTTGTTTCTTTGTAGACAATTCTAGGCTCAGGAATTGTGCCAAAGCACATAAATGAGAATTTAATTAAATGTATGATAAATGAATGAAATATTTCACATGTTCATAACCAAGTATATTAAAGAATTCTCAAAGTGTTGATTCCAGTACTAACAACATTTAATCTTTAAATTTTTATGATAGATGAAAAAATAAGATATGTGACAATTAAATATCCTTCCTGAATATGTATATCATCAAACAAATAGGGGAATATAGAAATATTTCTATAGCTAACACGTATACATTTGAGAGATGATAGAATTCAATAATTTAATGATGCAAAGGTATTAATTTAAACAAACTCATTAATTAGATAATCTCAATGATGTTAATAACTTTGTAGGGGATATCAGGGAGGTAAAAACTCAAAGAATAACAAAAATTATTACACACATGAGACTCACATGAACACAAATGTTGTTAGAAATTCAAGTCAAGATCCTTTGATTATCTTCAAGATTTCCAAAAATACAGTAATGTCTTTGGTTCTATCAAAGTATAAACCCTTCTTACCTCGAATTACAAAGTATTTATAGAGTCTTCTAAAAAAAATCTAATCTATTACAATATTTTAAAATAAATAAATATTTATCCAAAACAATTTGGATAATTATAAGTAATACAACTCAAAATAGAAGTTTTGGAACCGATTTAGTGGAATTTGCACACTATTCGAGGATCTAGTCTCTAATTGTTGCCTTTAAATATGATTTTGTTGATTTTTCTCTTTTTGTTTTTCCCAAATCCTACCTATAAACCTGCTTTATGTTCACTCAATAAGTTGGTGGAACTTATCCCACTTAGCATCATTTCGATATGATTTTTTAATTTCTTTTCTATATGTTTCATCTACCTCAGTGTATTTTTCAAATGCAGGCTTGGTTACAAAAACATGGTGAATTTCATATGAAATGAATAAATCAGTTTCTAAACCTTGGAGAAAAATTTTCCACCAACATTTTCTTTTATGTTATCAAACTTAGATTTTCCATGAGAATCTGTTAGTGATGGGAGTCCTTTCTGCTGCAAAATAGAAAACTTTTTATGAAACCTCTTGATCTGAACTTCTAGGTTGTGGCATTTGTTTTCTAGTTGTAGCATCAAATTTATCTTTGTCAATACTTTTATCATTTCAAGGAATGCATATGTCTTACCTTCAATACCCATTTCTTCAAGTTTGTCTTTAGTTTTTGAATACAAAACTTTGATAATCTTTGTTGCTTCTTCAGGTTTGTTGTCATGTTCCTCTTTGATCTCAGTAATAACTCCTTTTGGGTTGTGCATTAGTTGTTTGTGTTCAAAAATAATTTGTATTAATGTCAAATCATCTGAAAAGGTTGAATTTATGGCTATCCATATCTTCTCTTTAGCTTCTTGCTGATTCTATTTACTGATTGATTCATCCATATATTTTTCAAGTTGTCAAGTGAGCTTGAAATTCTTTTGTACTTGCAAGATATTCATTATTTGCCTTGATTTTATTATCTTCTTTCTTTTGTAATGATTCCTTCAGTTTCTCAATTTCAATTTTCTCTAGTGATACATCTCCCATAGCTTTAGATAATTGTTCAGTTGAATCTTGGTTGGTTGACCCTGTTTCTATCGTAGAAGTTCCTGCAATTACTTGTTGTTGTTTTTCCTTCAGAATTTTTTCCATAACTACCTCCATTTTTTTAGTCTAGATGTTCTAATCAACAATCATACGCAACATGTTCTCTTTTTCCTTCTCTAATTTCCCTACTTCTTGAGCTTGAGGATGCTCTGTTGTAGGCAATTTCAATTGTTTTCTTAATGCTTGAATGTCTGCATTTGTGTTCTTAATAATTTCTTGAGAAGAATTAACATCATTAGGATCTAATCCTAAATTGATTACAATATCTTCCAAAGATTTTATTCTAGTATCATTTCTTAAGGATGGCATATTTTCTAAGTTAAGCGGAGAATGAACATTATTTAAAGAAGCTTGCAGCTTTGAAGTTGCCATGGCAGAACTTGTCAAGGAAGAATAAATCATCTCACCAGTTTTTTTTGTTTAGATCAATATGATCTATGGGATGAATCTATTTTGTGTCAAAATAGAACATTGAAGTCTTTTAATCCTCTCTTGTTCTTGGACTTGGTACCTTTGGCTCAAGAAATGCCAATTGAAATTGTCCTTTTTCAGGGTCCAATGCAGACAATAGTCTAGTTTTAGTAGTAAAGGTATGCTTCCAAAACTCATAATAGTTAGCAGTATTTAAGATTTCATTATTCTTATTCATTTCTCTAAACCTAGCAAATATACTTTTCTCACCGCGACAATGAGAAGCAGATAGATCGGGCATTCTTTCTTTAGTTTGTTGTAGAGAAAACACATGCTCGCTTGATAACATAATTTTTTTAGATACCTTTGTATTTTTTACCTTTGATGATTCTTCTTCTATGTTATTTTTCTTTCTACTCTTAAAAACTTTGAATTCTATTGATTTTGAACCTGAAACAGTAGGATACATACTTTCACTTAGTCTCTTTAACTCTTTCTCTTGAAGTCTTGGAGTTTTCAAAGTTTTTTGACTAGAAATCAGTTCTTCAACCTCCTGCAAAGTGTTCTCCTCCCATACCTGCTAATCGGCATATTGTTCAATTTCTGGTTTTGATATGTGAGTATAACGAGAAAATTTTTGTTCAACTCTAATAGATGAAATTACTCCCAGAGGATAATAAATAAAACTAAAACTTAACTTAAACTTGATTTGGTTCAATAAATTTTCCACCTCCTTATCAACTGCTCTAGTATTTACAATGAATCAACCAATTTGAGCCTTCAGTTTGAATTGGGCCTTTTTCTTTCTGGAAACAAAATGAATCTCATCTATGTTCAAACTTTTTCTTATGAATTACAGAGAAAAAATCATCATGGGAACAAAACCTAGTTGTTTGTATGGATGCAAATCATAACCATAAACTCTAATCTCTATGAAATTTGGATACAAGTACCAGTCTCCTACCTTGAATTGTTCACTCAGATGAAAAATCCTTTTAATTTATGTTGATCTCCTCGAGACAACATAACTGCTAAGGAGACATAATGAAAAATATATGAATTGATCTACAAAATCACTCAAAGATTAATCTTTTGAATTTCTTCTGTCTAATGAGGTCTAGTGAATAACAGATTGTGGCTTTCCCTGTGAATAAAGATTTTGAAGAGGAATTGTGAACCTTTTAGACTGACGATATAAAAATAAATACACCAATACACATTGATGTTTAAAATATATCTATGTACTCAACTTCAAAAATTGTTGATTAATGATGTCTGAAATAAATTGGGCAAAGTTCAAAAGAACAGGGGATTTTTATCAGGTGAAAATACTGACAGAAACCCTAAAATGACTTCATCGGCCCATTCATCACTCTGGTAACCTAAAAGACAACAACCCATAAAAATTACTTGTCTCGACATTTATGGAAAGGTCTAAATAATATGGTGGATTGTGACGAGGTAATCCAGAACCTTCTAGCATGGAAGACTCAAAGATAATAGCTCACTGTTGAAAGGTGAGTTTCTGGTAGATTTCCGTTAGTGAATCAACTAAAAATATATGAAGAAAACTTGTAGGGTTGATTTTCAAAGTCTGTCAAATAGATTTTGGGGTTATGGAGAATAAATATTCACCATTTATGGCTATAATTTCTCTTTGGCTAGGTAAATAATGATTTTCACACCAAGTAATAAATTCAGGGAAAGTATAAGTTTGAGGGAAAATAAATTGTGGTAACATGGATTCCCAAAAGCTTAATTCATTATTGGCATCCTCAAATATTTGAAACACCAATTACGTAGTTCATTTAAATTGAATTCACATTTGATTTCTATGATTTTGAAATCAACATCTACTAGGGGGAATTCATCTAGATCAGGGAGAGGAGGAAGCATTGGGTTTTCAACATAAATCTTCGCTTTTCCCTCCTAGCTATCAAATCCAAACTAAGAAGAGAACATGATATTAAGAGTACCCAGTGATCTGCTGGCTAATTGAACTGGTTGGCTGTGAAACTATTAAATATTTTTCCATTGAGAACCTCTGCAAACATTGGTGAAATGAAGTAAAATGATAGGTTGATGCAGGATAAACTAGTTTAGCAGATGATTTCAGATAACTGTTATCGAAATTAATGCCTTGCGCATCACAAAAAACTATCGGGATGTTGGTGGGAATGCATTAGTGATGTTAACGATTAAATGGTTAAACTATTGGAAGAAATTATGGAGTTAATTTGGAGGAAGTGGTAACAATAGGAGAAATCAAGTGAAAATCGATTTGCGTGGGTGGGGGGTGTGGCGGTAAATGGTATTTGTGATGATGGGTCTCGCAATTGTTGAGTGCTTGACACATCAGGTTGGGTCGTTTCAATGAAACTATTTTGTGGACAACCACCCCACCCCCCACCCTCACCTCGTTAAATGTCAGGAGTGCCAGGGGGTCTCGCAATCTATCGTTGAAGATTAATTTGAGTGAAGATAATCTGCACCATTGGAAATTGCTCGACATATAATCGCAGGCGGAATTTTGCAAATAACTCCAAGTAAAATTTATTTGCACCTAAAATTTAATTAAAGAGGCATTTATAAACATATGCCAAACTTGATTACATAGTGTGACTAATTTTTGTTTTGTTTTGTTTTGAAAAATATACAATTTAGGAATAAATTGCATAGGTGAAAAATAGTTACAACGTTGGCTCCATCTGGTGATTCCTTCCCCCTGCGGGAGGCAGAGAACATGCAGATCCACGTGCCTTCTCCTTGGTATATCGGGTCGTTGTTGTAGAAAATTAATTCACATTGGTTGTTTACACTGATAATGAAGAGAACTTACTCAATATTGAATGTAATGTTTAAAATATTTCCCATTGATTGACAATGAGAAATATTGTCCCTGTAAGTTCTAAAGAATGAATGTGTTATTTCCTTTGATTTCTACAATTTTAAAAGGTCATAACCAGATATTATCAAAATTTCCATGCTTTCCTTTCTCTTCTATTCTTGCATCCCATCTTAAAACTAAGCCTACTTGTCTAAAATCTCTCTCTCTGCCTTTTCTTTCAAATAGACTCTTCATCTTATCTTGGTACTGTAGGAGCTTGTGTTGAACTTCTTCTCTATCCTGATTGAGTTCAATGATATGATTTATTATTTTTGATAAATCATTAGTTTCCTCATAAGAATCCCACAAGAACTTCATAACTCGAAATGCCAGTTGGGTAGTGAAATTGGCTTCAATGCCATAAACAAGTTGGAAAGGTGATTTACTAGTAGCTCTCTTGGGCGAAACTCTATTTCCCAGACTGCATAATTCAAAGGACTATCCCAACTTCTTTTATGATTTGCAAACACCCTTTTAATGACTTTAATAAGACTTTTTTTTATGACTTTGCTAGTCCATTCCCTTGTGGATAATAAGGTGTAGAGTGATGTAATGAAATTTGATATTTTCTGACAAAACTCAATGATTTTAATGAAACTAAAAATTATCTATAACTATTTGACTTGGACAACCAAACCTTCACAAAAAAAATTCTTCAATAAACTTCATCACCATAGAATCAGTTGCATTTCTCACAAGAATATCCTCTACTCATTTTGTGAAATAATCAATTGTTGTTAGGATCCATCTATGTTGATTAGTGAAAGAAGTAATTATTTCACCAATGAAATCCAAACCCCATTGTAAGAAAGGAGTTTCACCTAGTACTAGAATAAAAGGGAGGGCAGACAATTTTTGTTTACCTACAAATATTTGGCAAGGAATACAACTTTGTACTTTCATACCTACCTAGGAAAATAGTTTAGCCCAATAGAATCTTGCTCTTAATATTTTGTGTGTTGTTTCTTTCCTAGCATTGTGACCTCCACATACTCCTTCATGAAACTTCTCAATTTGAATCTCAGTTTCACTTTCGGTCAAACATATCAAAATAATATCCAATGGATCCTTCCAATACATATTTGCATTAAGTATACAATATTGCATTGCTCTATCTTAAGGGACCTGCACTAATTTATGTTTAACTCTAGAGGATATTCAAAATCTCTCAAAAAATGTACAATATATTTATATTAGTCTGATAATAAAAACTTTTCATAAATATGCAAAGGGAGTGAATATGGCACTAAACTAGGAGAAGGTTCTTGTGGATTCTTCTCCTTTGGAACAGGAGAAGGTTATTGTGGATTCTTCTCCTCTAGAAATATTGAAATTTTCATAATTGAATTTATGCTGAGAAATTTACAATTTGATTATGCTAACAGCTTAGCCAGCCCTTTTCCTTTAACTATATTTGTTGGTCTGATATCCAAATCAAATTCCAAAATTTTAGCTATCCATCTATATCAGGTTGAGTTAGCATTGTTTTTACTACATTGTTGGGTACAAAAGCTACTATTGTAGAATGCAACACATAAATTCTAAAAGCTTTCAAAGCTAAAACTAAAGCATAAGCTTTTTTTTTAATGATATCATACTTTAGTTCTCCATCCCTCATAACTTTGCTAAAGAAAGCAATTGACTGCTCACAATGATCTTCATTTTTCTGTAACAAGACTGCTACTATTGTATTGTCTGATGTGAAAGAGAAAATACTAAAAGGCCTATAATAGGCTAGATTGGCCAATAATGGTGCTTCTATAAGTGAATTTTTTATTTGTGAAAAGGAAAATCATGTTTGTGCATTCCATTTAACTTCATGATTCTTTTTAATCATATCAATAATATCTTTTACAATTTCTGCATAAATTAGGTATAAACCTTCTTAAGAAGTTATTTTCCCTAACAATGCTTGAATTTCTTTCTTTGTCCCGGGAAAATTGATTAACTAAATAATTGATACTCTTTTGGGATTTATTGTGACTCCATCCTTTGAAATGATACAACCAAGAAATTTTCCTTACTTCAAGGAAAAAATAGGTTTCTTGGGATTAAGAGAAATCCCAAAATTTCTGCATTTCTGAAATAAAATAAAATAAATCATCATGGTAAATTACTATGAATTTATTTACCTTATAAAAAAATTCCGAGTCCATGGCTCTCTGAAAGGTTGCACCAACATTGATTAGGCCAAACGACATCTTAGCATACATGAAGGTACCCCATGGTGTTGTAAAAGTTGTCGTTTCTCTGCCTTCTTCACTCACCAATATATGATTGTCTCCAGAAAAACCATCTAACATGGAAACCCTATTAGAGCTTGTTACTCTTTAAAGCAACTAATCCATCTTTGCCAGTGGGTAATTATCCTTCAAAGACAATCTGTTCAAATTTCTAAAGTCAACACACAGTTTGATTTCTCCATTCGTTTTCCTGACAGGAACCATATTAGCTATCCATTCATAATATCTTAAAGGAACAATAATTTTTGCATCTAATAATTTCTTTACTTCCTTTTATATTATTGGTAGTAGGATTGGATTTATCCTCCTCAATTTATGTTGAAATGGTTTAGCTCTTCGTTTCAATGGAATCTTATGTTCAATAATAGATATATCATAAGTCTTCAAGTATTCATACTTCCATGCAAAAACATCTTTATATTCCTTGAATAATTGAACATATTTGTCTTTAATTTCCTACGGTAGTGTTGTTGAGAGTTTAATGTTTCTAACCTCTTCATTTGTACCAATATTGCAATCTTGCACATCATCTTGCTGTGAATTTAGCACTAAAGGTTTTACAACATCATTTTGGTCAAACAATCTCTCAAGTTGTACTAATCCTTTAGGATTTTGATTTTTGGACAGCTAAATCATCTCATGGTCAACTATTTTATGTTTGAAACTTATTTCTAAATTAGAAATACTCTCTACAATTGATTCATATTTTTGTTCATCGATATATAAGCAAGAAAATTCCTCAATAGGCTGCATAAACTTTTTCAATTGTTCATTATCTTCAAATACTTGCTAATGCTTTACATTATCAAGGATTGAATGCTTGTACCTAACCTCAATTTGGTATTGCAACTGTAAAGATTTTGGAACTTTGAAAGTGCTTGCAGAAACTACCAAAGAGTGTGCTTGCATGTTATCCTCTCTTGGTATGGATTCAATGTTAAAAGCCAGAAAATAATTCTTTACGCAATCACATGTTTCATTTTTGTAAGCTTTTAATCTAGGATGTTTTGTCTGACAGAGATTTATAATTTGTCTCACCACTAATTATGAATCACCAAATATTGGCAACCTTTTAACTTTCATTTTTTTAGCTATTCCAATCCTAGTATCAAAGCTTCATATTTTGCCACGTTATTTGTGACCTCAAAGTCTAGTTTAAAATATTGAGTGATAATTTTATTTTAGGTGAAATCAAAACAATCCCAACTCCATATCCTTCTGTGGAAAAAGCTCCATCAAAATACATCTTCCATACATCATTCTTTTAAGACTAAGGAATATTTACATTTTCTTCAATTCTATTTTGTACATTACACTCATCATTTACACCTAAAATGAAACACCCTAAATCTTGGTCCACAACATATATATGGTGATTTACTGCTTAACTAGAATCACACACAATATTTATGAATCTCACTTCTCCGTAGAGCCTTGGGTGTTCCCCTCCATAGACTAGGAAGGTAGCATATGGCATATCCCTTTCTAAACTGCCTCCTAGTTTAGCACACTAGGATCTTGATAACAACATACCAAATTTTGGGGGAATATATGTAACTACTATATTGATCACAACACTTTTAAAAGGAACCTGTGCTAAGGTTACTGCCAAATATTTAATCAGTCCCAAACATTGCACCTTTTTGAATAAAAAATATATAAATCATGGTAGGGCCTTATTACTCGCAGTTGAATTTGATCCATAATAGTTTTTGGCATAAGATTATCAGATGCACCAGAGTCTAGCATGAAATTGTAGAGAAGAAAACCATGAATATTTAGATCCAAATAGAAAGGAGGAACACTTTCATCTTGAACATCAAAACTTGGCCCAAAAATAACAGAGAGCTTTTCATCTTGCAAACTACTTGTATCTCCTTTTGCATCCACACTTTAAGGTTGAATCCATTTAGATACTTTTTTTTATAACCAGGATCTCTCTTGAGTTCTGATAAAGGAATTTGAATTTTGACTTTTCTAGTTCCTTTTCTACATTAAAAACAGGAGAAAAATATATTTTTGTTGTCGATTCACTTGATTGATGATTTTGAGACTCTGAAGGAAGTGTTCCAGTAGTTTTATCTTGAGATAATTCAAAGGTAAATTTCTTTACAAGTATACCTAGACCTTTCCTTGGTATAAGATCATATCTTTTATTCAATCCAGCTATTAAAAAAACAAAAAAGCTTGATATTTATAAAGTTATAATGATTCTATATTTTGAACTAAAGCTTGAACTTAATTCACAGGAACAATAGAAATTTGAAAATGTTGATAACCATAATAATGTATGTCATCCACCACAGGTTTTACTTATTCCACTACCTGATCGTCTATCATCAATGGAGGTTGAATCTGTTGATCATTATTTTGTCTTTCTCTCTGTAAAATTTGTGGCTAGAAAGTTCTTCTATAGGTTCCACATGGTCTATTCACATTTTTTTTTACTTGTCTAGGTTTTTCTTCCATCATGGACATTCTATTATAAGACAAGTTCCTCAACTTTGAAGTGATTTCATCAATTTTATGTTCCTCTTCCTTGTTTTTTGAAGATGAACCAACTTCTGCCTTAGATTTCAATTTCCTTTATGTTTTTCTGCCTTTTATCTCAATTTACCTCATGATGCTCTGATAGCTTCCACCTAAATTGCACCAGTTTTCATGTCTTCTAAGGTTCTCGATTTTCTTTCTCTCAACATTAAAGAAAACCCATCATTAAATGCTTTCGAAAATTTAAACTTAGCTACAGCGACTAGAGTTTTACAATCTGTTGGCATCTTATTGTAAATCTTATTAAGCCTCTTAATAAATTATGCAACAGGTTCATCCGGATTCCTTTTGCGGTCTTCAAATTTTGTCAGATAATAAAGACGGTATTTCTTTATTCCCCACTAATTTATGAAGATATTGGTTAATTTTGTCCATGTATTAATATAATTTGGTTGTAATTGTCTAAACTAAATTCTAACATTTCCTTCTAATGATTTAACAAACAAGCTCATATAAACATCTTCATGTTCTATGTTCATATTATCTGCAAAATCCAAAAATGTAGATAGATGATATTTTGTTGGTGGTCTTATTTCCCATTTAAATATAGGCATGTGTTTCAGATAACCTTCACGAAAATCATGAATTTGATTTGTTGCTGGTAACACTAGTGTTGCATACCTGGCTGTCACAATTGGTCATTTTCCAGCCATTTGTTATTGTTGTGAAACTAGCTGTCTAGGAGATAAAGATTTACTAGAAGATGAATTTCCTGAAACTATAAGATTCTTTGAGAATTGAAGATGAACAATAAACTTTCTAACTATAGGAATAATTTTCTCTTGGCCTTCAAAAGCTAAAGGATTTGTATAGATTTTAATTTCCTCTTTAGGCTTGTCAGAAGTAGAAGGATAAGTGTGGATAACAAAGGATATAAAGTCTCCTGGTTTAAGCTAAGGTAATTTTACTTCAAGCTCTGATTTTTTATCAGATGACTCTGGAAGGGAGACAAGAATCTCAAAGCATTCAATCTTATGAACTAACAAGGCAATTTCTAGATATACTCCCTTAAAAGAAGTTCTAAGACATTAGGTGGTAAATCAGATAAAGAAAAAGGGATAGGAATTGATCCAGATTATTCAGGCTGTGAAATTGTTTCAGGTGGGAGAGAAGTAGAAGTAGAAGATTCAAGTCTATGTCTAAGGGAAGAAAATCACACAAGTCTCTCTGGATTTGATAATGGAGTAAAGAGTTGAGGATCATAATGAGATTTGGTATGCCTGCGTGAAGCCAGATTTGATTTATGAATTCGCCAAGTGAAAAAATTTATCCTGCTAGCCTCTTATTCACCATTAAGAGGTAAGTATTATCATTTTCTAATGGAAATAAACTTAAAACTTCGTTCCCGACAAACGACACCAATCTGATGTTGTTTCTTTGTAGATAGTTCTAGGCTCCAAAATTGTGTAAAAGCATCTAAATGAGGATTTACTTAAATGGATGTTCAATGAATCAAATCATTCACATGTTCATATATAGTATCTTAAAGATTTATCAAAGTGATGATTCCAATACTAACAACATGTAATCTTTAAATGTTTATGATAGATGAAAAAAGAAGATATATGATAATTAAATATCCTTCCTGAATATTTATATCATCAAACAAAGTAGAGGCATATAGAAATATTTCTATAGCTAACACTTATACATTTGAGAGATGAAAGAAGGCAATAATTTAATGATTCATAGCTACTAATTTAAACAAATTGTTTAATTAGCTAATCTTAGTGATGATAATAACTTTGCAGGGGCTATCAGGGAGGTCAAAAATCAACCTAGCCTTACCCAGTACTTCTATATTACCTCAAATATATGAAGAATAACAAATTTGATTACATAAAGGAGACTCACATGAACACAAATGTTGCTAGAAACTGAAGCGAGAAACCTTTGATTATCTTCAAGATTTCCAAAAATAAAATAATGTCTCTGGTTCGATCAAAGTATCAACCCTTCTTACTTCAAAATACAAAGTATTTATAGAGTATTCTAAAAAATACCTAATCCATTATAATATTTTACAATAAAATAAAGCTTTATCGAAAATAATTTGGATAATTCTAAGCAACTCAAAATATAAATTCTGAAACTAATTTACTGGAATTTGCACACTATTTGAGGATCTAGTTTCTAACTATCACATTTAAATATGACTTTGCTCTTGTTGCTTTACCTAAATCCTACCTCTAAACATGATTTATGTTCACTCAATAAGTTCATGGGAATTATCCCACTTATCATCATATGGATACGGAAATTTTATTAATTTTATGTATATTTCATCTACCTCGGTGTATTTTTCAAATGTGGGCTTCGTTACAAAATGATGGTGAATTTTATATGGAATGAATAAATAATTTTCTAACCCTTGGAGAAATTTTTTACCTCCAACATTTCCTTTTACTTTAGAAAACTTGGAGTTGTTTGTTTCTATATCATGTAGCTTCCTTTGATAATCTTTCTGTTGGATCAATTGGCCATGGGAATCTATTAGTGATGGGAGTCCTTTCTGCTGCAAAATAGAAAACTTTTTATGAAACCTCTTGATCTTAATTTCTAGTTTGTGGCATTTGTTTTCTAGTTATGGCATCAAAATTCTCTTTGTAAATACTTTTATCACTTCAAGGAATGCATTTTTCCTCTCTTCAATACCCATTTCATCAAGTTCTTATTTAGTTTTTGAATACAAAACTTTGTTAATATTGTTGCTTCTCCAAGTTTGTTGTCTAGTTCCTCTTTGATCTTAGCAATAACCACTTTTGCTTTGTGGACCAGTTGTTCATGTTCAAAAATAATTTCTATTGATATTCAAAAATCTAAAATGGTTGAGTTTATTTCTATCCAGATCTTCTCCTTAGCTTCTACCAGATTATGTGCGTTGAATGATTCATCCATATATCTATCAAGTTGTCTAGTGAGCTTGAAATTATTTTGTACTTCTGCAAGATATGCATTGTCTTCATTGATTTTATTATCTTAATCCTTTTGTAATGATGCCTTTAGTTTCTCAATTTCAATGTTCTTCAGTGATAGATATCCCATAGCTCTAGATAATTGTTGAGTTGAATCTTGGCTGGTAGACCCTATTTCTGCTAGATTCCTACAATTACTTGTTTCTCTTTTTCCTTCAGAAGTTTTCCATGTTTGCCTCCATTTTTTGAATCTGGATGCTCTCCTCGTCAATCATATGTAGCATATTCTCTTTTTCCTCCTCTAATTTTCCTACTTCCTAAACTTGAAGATGCCCTGTTGTAGGAAATTTCAGTTGTTTTATTATTGCTTTAATGTCTGTGTTTCTATGCTTAATAATTTCTTGAGAAACACCGATTACAAATTATTATGAATGTGATACAGATTTAGAAACTTGTCTGCGACTAAAAATTAACATCATTAGGGTCTAATCCTAATTTGATTACAATAAATTCCAAAGATTTTTATTCTAGTATCCATTGATAAAGATTGCCTCTTTTCTAATTTAAGCTCGGAATGAACATTATTTAAAGAAGCTTGCAACTTTGAAGCTACCATGTCTGAACTTGCCAAGGAAGAATAAATCATCTCACTAGTTTGTTTGTGTAGATCAATATGATCTATGTGATGAATCTATTTTGTGTCAAAAGATAACACCCAAGTCTTGTAATCCTATGTTGTTCTTGGACTTGGGACCTTTGGCTCAAGAAATGTCAATTGAAATCGTCCTCTATCAGGGTCCAATGCAGATAATAGCTTAGTTTGAGTAGTAGAGGTCAGCTTCCAAAACCAAAAATATGTATTAATCTTTAACATTTCGTTCTACTTCTTAATTTCTGTGAACCTAGAAAATATACTTGGTCACTAGAAGAAGGGGAAGCAGATTGATTAGGAATATTTTCTTCAGTTTGTTGTAGAGAAAACACATGCTCGCTTGATAACATAACTGTTGTACATACCTCTGTATTATTCGTCATTCTCCTCTTAAAAACTTTTAATACTGCTTATTTTGAACCGGAACCAGTAGGAGACATACATTTAGTTTGTCTCCTTAGCTTTTTCTCTTGAAGTCTTAGAGTTTTCAGAGTTGTTTGACTAGAAATCGGTTCTTCAACCTCCTACAAAGTGTTCTCCTCCCATACCTCATGATTTGCATATTGTTCAATTTCTGGTTTTGAGATATGAGAATAAGGAGAATATTTTTTTTCAACTCTAATAGATGAAATTACTCCTAGAGGATCATAAGTCCAACTGAAACTTAACTTAAACTTCATTTGGTTCGATAAATTTTCCACCTCGTTATCAGCTGTTGTGGTATTTACTATGAATGGACCAATTTGAGCCTTTAGTTTGAATTGGGACTTTTTCTTTCTAGATACAAAACGAATCTCATCCATATTCAAACTTTGTCTTATGAATTATAGATAAAAAAATCCTTATGGGAATAAAAACTAGTAGTTTGTATGGTTGCAACTCAAAACCATAAACTCTAATCTCTATGAAATATTGATACAAGTACCAGTATCCTACCTTTGACTGTTAACCGAGATGCAAAATCACTTTAATTTATGTTGATATCCTCGGGACAACATCACTACTAAGGAGACATAATGACAAATATAGGAATTTATCTACAAAATCACTAAAAGAGTAATCTTCTGAATTTATCTTGACTAATGAGGTCCAGTGAATAACAAACTGTGGCTTTCCGTGTGAAGTCAAGCTTTTGAAGAGGCATTTTGAACCTTTTAGACTGATGATATAAAAATAAATACACCAATACAAATTGATGTTTAAAATATATTTTTGTAGTGAACTTCAAAAAAATTTCATGAATGATATGTGAAATAAATTGGGAAAAGTTGAAAAGAATAGAGGGAACAAACCCTAAAATGACTTCATCAACCCATTCATCACTTTGGTAACCTAAAAGACAACAAGTCATAGAAATTAATTGTCTGGACATTTCTAAAAAGGTTGTTGAATAATATGGTGGATTGTGACAAGGTAATTCAGAACCTTCTAGCATGAAAGACTCAAAGATACTAGCTCATTGTTGAAAGGAGAGTTTCTGGTAGATTTCCATCAATGAATCAACTAAAAATATATGAAGGGAACTTGGGGGGTTGATTTACAAGGCCTCGCAAATAGATTCTGGGGTTATGGAGAATAAAGATTCACCATTTTTTGCTACAATTGCTCTTTGGCTAGGTAGGTAATGATTTTCACGCCAAGTAATAAACTCACGGAAATTATAAGTTTGAGGGAAAACAAATTGTGATAACATGGATTCCCAAAAGCTTAATTCATCACTCGCATCCTCAAATTTTTGAAATTCCCAACTGTGTATTTCATATAAATTGAATTCACATTTGGTAGATATGGTTTTGAAATCAACGTCTACCAGAGGGAATTCATCTAGATTAGGGACAGGAGGAAGCATTGGGTTTTCAACATAAATCTTAGCTTTTCCCTTCTGGCTAGCCATTTCAAAATAAGAAGAGAACAAGAGATTAAGAGTACCCAGTGATTTTCTGGCTAATTGAAGTGGTTGAATGTGAAATTCTGAAATATTTTGTTGTTGAGCACCTCTACAAACACTAGAAAAATGAAGGAAATGACAAGTTGATGGAGGATAAACTGGTTTAAAAAATTATATCGGATAGTCGTTATCGAAATTAATGTTTGTGCATCGTGAAACAACTATTGGGACGTTGGAAGGAATTCATAAATGACTTTAACGATTAAAATGACAGGGGTTAATTTGGCAGTAATCTTGGCGAAAGTGCTAAAATGGTGAAATTAGTAGCGGCAAGAGAAATCGAGTGAAAATCGATTTGCGGGGGAGTTTGGTGGCAAATGGTATTCGTGGAGGGGGTGTCCCGTAATCAAATTTTGAACGTTGATTTGGGTGGAGACCATCCTTGTCATTGGAAATTGCTTCACATATAATTGTTGGCAGCATTTTGCAAATAACACTAAGTAAACTTTATTTGCGCCTAAAATTTAATTAAAGAGGCATTTACAAACATATGCCAAACTTTATTATATAGTGAGGCTAAAATTAAATTTTTTTTGTTTTGAAAAATATACAATTTAAGAATAAATTGAATAGGTCAAAAATAGTTACATTAGGTCCCATGGTGGTTAGTTGGTACATCAACTTCCCAGGGGGTGCAACTTTTGCATACAATATCAATTTTAGGAGCACAATATCTTGTTGGAAAGAAATATCTCACGACTATAACTATCTATTTGGGACTAGACATGTTGACAACCCCTCACCCCCAAATTTCCACAAGGCATTGTTTAGGGCCTCAAAATGGCCCTAGAAGTTTGGAACCCAAAAATCATAGAAAAATTGCCAAGAATATAAAGAACCATTGATACTGTGGAAGAGCAGGTGGCCACCGATATCCACTTGGATCAAAGTAGTAATGAGGCAGTGCAAGAAGTTCTTAAACAAATGCATCAAACTGCATCAAGATCGTTATGGTTATAACATACTTATTTACTATAAATTAAATGCTAGCATTGATCATATAATTTATGTTTCATATAATACACAATTAAAACATTTAGCACAAACATTGCATTATCACATCAATATGTCAATAAATTTTGATGTTCAAGTTCTATGTCATAGTAAAGGATTCCTAAATTGGCATTTAAGGAACAAAATATTTGATAAGGTTGAGATCGTGTTAGAGTGGTCATGGCAATTGTATGCATGAAAGTGCATGGAATATCTAAGTAAAACCAAACTAAGTTAGTTTCAATTTATTTATTTGAGATATATTATATCACATGAGATATCTTTGTTGGGAACTCTCTGAATCCCCTTTAGATACCCATATCCCTTTTATGGAAATGACTAGAACAAGGGCACACTACATTACCCCGCCATAATGGTTTACCTTATAATGGAGGGACCAATGATAAGGGTCCTTTAAAATGGAGGTTGATCTTTATGAGGTAAAGACTTATATAAATTTTTTGGTCATCAAGATATTACATGACAAGGATCCATGCCTTGTACTGTTGGGGATTGATTGGGTGTTTGATAATGTTGCTATTCTAAATATGAAAAAATAATGGATGTCATTTGAGAAATAACAATGTAGATTCATCTAGCCTTTGGATACAACCTTAGGCGAGCAATTTGTGGAACCAATGGAAGAGGTTTTGGATGAGGGTTTAACTTAGCTGTCACTGTGTTCAAGTTACTAATCCCAATAAGGAATAATAAGTGTGCACAATACTATTTAATTTGAACCCACTAAAAACCAATTCCCACTCCTACATGGGGGTCATTGAAAACGAGTGAATCTTATTATTTTTAAATTAAAATTTAATTTTGATAAATATGGCGATATCTCCTGACAATTTCAATCACGTCATGGGGTTTGAGCTAATATAAAATTAGCACAATGAAATTTAGAATTGATCAAATGTTTTTTTATATTTAAAATAGCATATTTTAATAAACTATTTTGATAAAGCTTTGATATACTTCAGGAAATTGAATAAAACTTTTACCAAGTCATAGATGACTCATAATTGAAAACCATAGTCCTTGGTGGGGAAGTGACTAATATCTAAGAATTTGAAAAGTGATGTAATTTTATGATAGTTGTGATATAAAAAAAAAAAGTGCATGTACTTAGCTACTTGGGTGAAAAGTATCAAGAGGCTATTATGGTCTAAGTTTTCAGTTATTATGACATAATCACATCCCTACAATGAAGTTGTCGAGAAAATAAAGTGTTTTTTCTTAAGTAACAAACAAAGAGAAATTGGAGAAGTACTTAATTTCAACCCCAATGGGTGACAGTAAGATCTAATAAAATTGAGACTTTATATGATAATATTGGAAGGAAAACCAAGCAAACACAACAATGTAAATAATCCCAATTCAACATCAAATATATTGAAATTGTTTGTATTTGAGATTAATGATGACTGCGAAGAATAAGCGAAGGGGGAAATAATTTTTAAAATAACATTATTACACATATAAAAACAAGTACATTTGATATAAGTAAGCAAAATATGAGGAAGAAGAGATAAACATGACCCTTTACTAAAAATAAATAATATCGATGTGATCTTGGAAGGAGAATGAACACATTTCAAATATTGTGGGTTTTTTTAAACGTTAAAACATATAAGATGGACATCGCAACAATACACACGTGCATGCGTAGACATTGACAAGATAATGAATTGAAATAAGTTTTCTTAGGAAATTAAACAATCTAATAAATTTCTTAAGTCTTAAATTAAGTATATTCAAATTTTTTCCTAATGAAATTTCTAAAAATGAAAAAAAATTACAAAAAAAACAATTCTATAGTTGATTTCTTGTAGCAAGTATTTGTTGTATTGTCATTATCAAAATCACCATACTTGACTCAATGTGATATTTTATTTAGCTGAAGAGTCAAACTTGACTAAGGAGAGTGTGATAAAAAGAATATGCATTGTTTTGTTTCACAAATGCTAAAATTTTGTTAAGCTTGTTATAAATAAAAAAAACAAACAACATAAGTTCCATTTTCTTTGTGTGAGCTCTCATGGATTCAAGTTAGTTACCAAGAATTTATGAAATGAAGATCTCATTTATAACTTTCGATGTTAAAAAATTGAGTAAATCAAAGTAAAAAACAAGGTAATGTCACATACCTAGTTCCTTCAATGACTTACAGAGGTTACTAGCTCGACATTAAGATCTCATACCAATTTCTCACACACCCCTACTAAATTTATACTGACCACACTTGCAAAAAACTTGATTTCAACTTCTCCTGCATTTTTTCAAACACTTTACATGTAAACCTTTCTTCAAATATTTTGTATACAAATAATTAAGTAGTTTTTTTTTTGTATACATTTTGTCAAACATTTTGTATGAAATCAAAGAAGAATCATTGTTATGATTCCACTTGTAACATGCTAACCGAAATATACCACTCAATCGTGCAACTTTTGATTTATGTCTTTGAGGTATTTTATCAAATATTTTGCATACAAACTACAATCAAACACCTTTAACACATTTCTTCAAATGATTTACATGAAAATAGGCATAGATCAACTGCAACAATACTATCATACAACAATTCTCACACACATCAATACTATCCCCATCCACAAAACAACATTTTCATTGGGCCATTTCATCAAATAGTTTGTATGCAATGAATCATTGAATCATTTAGACCTTTCTTCAAACACTTTGCATGCAAACCAATATAGCAAATTCCCCAGGGCATATCTCCTAAATTATAGTAGACCAGGTTCTCATAGATGATAAGTGAGATTTCCCCTCACTTTTATCCAAGTTTCAGCTCGAGAACCTCCCGGATGAAATATTATACCATAAATTCCAGCATGATATGTTTAATGAATGATTTGAGAATAATTCCAGGAAGCTCAAATTCCTATGATTATATCTCCTAAAATATTGTGACTCGAGATCTTAAAGTTGGACCAAATGATCATTGAGATTTCCCCTCACTGTGGTCCAAGTTTCAGGTTCTGGAACATCCTAGAAGAAAATTTATAGCATAAATGCCAACATGACATGTTTAAAGAAGAATTTGGCAAGCCTATCTCCCACAACTAGTGTTATTAGAGACTTTATGACATATAAGAAGCTACAACCAATAGTATAACAACTACGATCATGATAAATTTGTTGAAGGGTAAGTGTATGTACCTATAAAATTGCTGGAAAGAGCACTTAAATAACCATTCATGCCAATAAACCATTTATGCCATTAATATCATTAACACGCAAATAAATATTTGTCTATTGTAGCAAAAAATTACTGGAAACTAAAGTAGGGTGAGTCGCGTTCCACCGTAACATAAGCTCAATGGTGCTACAATTTTTCTCACAACTAGCCACCTTCATGCCATATCTTGATGCCTTGAGGAGAATAGTAACTCACGTGTATCTCACACACACAGATTCAAACAAAATTTTAACACTAGAAGTGAAAGTCATTATCCTTTAGAAATAAATAGGAAAACTCAATGATCAGACTTTCCATACTTGACCATGTTCACATACACAAAAGTATCATGTAGTTATGCACAACAGAGGGAAGTCCTCTAATCTCTGCAGACCCTTGGCCCTCCCCTCTTTAGTGCTCTATCTGTCACACACAATTAAGACCATTCCCAATCCTCAGAGCCATCTAGTCCAAAGAAAAAATGTTGCAACATATTCATTTCCTATCACATAAGTCGTCACTCACAAATCTTAACCAATCATAAGGTCTGAACCTCTTTGGATTCAATCCTTTTCCCAATTCAAAATTTCAAAGTTAGGCAAAGAGAGAGATGTATGAGAGAGTAATAGAAGAGAGAAAAAGTAGAAGCTCAAGAACCAAGAAAAATGACCCCATGGTTGCTCCTCCCTCTTATTTTTATAATCACACCTTGACCCTTCATCTTCCCAAACTTTTAGCTTATTTGGAAGACTAACCATCACATCAAGGGAAATATTTACTCAAGGTATATTGTTCCTCTTAAATCAAGTTTTCCCCTCCCTAAGGCATCATAATTTTTTGGTTGTCTCCTTTCTTCATCTCTAGCATTTTTATTAATAAAAACAAGCATTACTTCATATAACAGAGTTTTACATCATAACATCAATGTTGGCACCTCAACATTATATGTTCTTAATCACAATACAAAATTTGGGGTGATGAAATGAGAGTCAAAATCCCTTCCCCTTTAAGGAACATCGTCCTCATTGTTCTATTATCTGTAGAACCATTCTATATAGAAGGAGGGATATGTCACTTTCATATCAACAACATTTTCCATGTCCTTAGTTGTCACTTTGAGCAATGTCATTCATTGTTTAAGGAACGTCATCCTCATTGTTCTTTTATCTGTAGAACCATTCTATACAAAAGGAGGGATATGTCACTTTCATATCAACAACATTTTCCATGTCCTTAGTTGCCACTTCGAGCAATTCCATTCATTTTTCAAGGTCTAGTTATCTCTAGACCTCCTGCCATTCCAACACATTCATGCATGGTTGTCCATTTATTCACCAGGATTCTATAGGGAACAAGTTCAACCCATTGTTTTCTTGGACATGCCCAATGCATTCATGATCCAGGTGAGTATGTACATGAATCTTTGTAAAACAATTCATTCAAGTATCCCCTTCCTTGCAGTCACACACCTTCCAAGTTTAGGTATCCCCTTCTCTGCCTCCGTAGTCCCTTAGATGATACATTCCTAGCAAGGCTTCCTCACATAAGAATCATCTCGAGACTTATAGAGTCTTACAACCAAGACATCCCTTTGGATTTCTCTAAATAACACAACACATTTTTCATAACATAACTCATGGTGATCAATTTATGTCATAGGGTTTTGATGTCACCACAATGACCTTGCCCTTAGTATTTTCAGCTTCAAAACCACAATCAATGCTTCCTCGATAGATCACCATCTCACCTATATCACAAGCATACAATTTTCATGAGATTAATCATAATCATTTAAATCAAATGTTATTCCTTTTTTTTTATAAACTTGCTTCATATAGGAATTATATTTCATAAATATGAGATTCTTGTCATGATGTTTGAATCTTACATATGGTAGTATTTAGCCTTCATTATCATAACCAATGCCATTTCAATTGCAATTTATACTTTCAATCAACCAAACTATGGTAATTGTTCGTACATAAAATATTTTCATTACAAGATTTACAATATATGCTAAAGTGGTATTAGAATTATTATACACATAATAATTCAATCACTACAATCAATTTAAAATAAAATGAGTCTATTATTGCATTATTTAT
This sequence comes from Pinus albicaulis, assembly GCA_034641835.2. Lineage (NCBI taxonomy): Eukaryota > Viridiplantae > Streptophyta > Pinopsida > Pinales > Pinaceae > Pinus > Pinus albicaulis. Next base: position 918,529,859 of record CM076576.1, read on the forward strand.
TTGCATCATAATCAATCCAAGCATTCCATAATGCATTCAAACATTTATTACAACAACCAAAGCATCATAACTAAAAGATACATATCTCTAAATTAATGAGTAATTAGCTCCCGCTTTGCATTGCAAGATGAGCGCTTCGTGCCACTCATTCTACTGCTCAACAATTCCACAAAATGATTAGAAGTTATTTCTTTTCACGACATTCAATCATGCAATTTATTATCTCATACAAGCATGCATGCGCTCAATGCACTAAACATATGTACCATCATGATTAATAATACGAGTGTCATGACTAAATCATGCCATAGTAACTCATGGATGCATCATAAATATTCTAGCAATATTTGCACACTGAAGGCTCCTTGCCTTTGTCATAGCCCACTTGGTATTAATGACAAGCTTGCTTTCATATATCAACAATTACATACAATTTTCACATTAACATGGAAAAACCAATCCTTCAATTATATGTTCCTTACCAACAAACTCAACATTATGTGATAGAATCACTTGTATTTAAAGTATGAGGAGTTTCTACAGTGCATTATATTAGATATCAATTTTGGGATTCAATTGCGTTAAGTAATTCATTCATCAATGACCAATTCAATGAGAGGTAGTCGTAACTGACTAATTTCCCATGATTTTTGAATATTTCACCTAGCACTCATTGCCAATACTCATGGAATATTTGCTTCATACATCCCACATTTTATTGTATTCTTTTAATGGATTACCAAACATATATGCTCTCATGAGTGTATTATTCGTTAATTTAATCTTTGTTCAGCATTACAACTCAATGTGTGCGCACATTATTAATATTTTAGTAAAATATTTTTGTGTTGACAAATTTCTACCTTAACCATACCCTTTCTTGGGCATCCATGCATTAATTTAAAAAACAAAAAATATCAAATTGATCCAGATCTTGGTTGAAGTGGACCTTGCTGCAACTTTTTTGATAACTTATGCTATAGGCGATGAAATCAAATTACGTCAAATAACCATTTGAGGTATTGAATAGATCTTTCGAGTGATATAAGACACTTGAAATTTGATGACTTATGGGGTGATAAAACGATTCCACAAACTCAAAGGATGCACGGCGGTGCAATGTTCCAGACAGGTGTAACTTCAGCTGCTCATATCTCTCAAACCGGGAAACGAAATCAAATTTCATAAAAAAACCCATTTGAGATAATAAAAAATAATTTCAACTGAGATATTTTTCACTCTCTATTATGATCTATGGAGACCGCGGAACTTGCATGAAATTTACTGAAGATTGTTGAAAAAATTGAAACTGAAATATGTTTCAAACCCTCATGGAGCCGTAACTTGATTATGGATTTATGCAGGAACGAAATAAATATACACACAGAGATGTAGCAGAAATAGAACTTCATTTCATTAATATCAAATGACTGAAATAAGCTTACAGATAGAATGGACATAAACTAGCTAAGGCAATGGTAGCTTATCTCTGAGAAGAGATGTGATGACTACATGCCTCTGAAATCTATCACAATGAGGCTCAAGGGCCTTTTTATTATTGAGCAGTAAGAGAAAACCCTAAACAACCAAAACCTTAACCCGAGGAGATGTAACACCAAGATTTTATGGACCCCATTGGGGTTAGTTGGGTAGTCAAATTCCCGGAGTTGTAACTTGGTCATAGTATCTCTGTTTGGCGCGTATGATACCTCATTGGAAAGATGTCTCTGAGGACTATGTCATTAAGGGCCTCAAAATGGCTCCAAAAGTCCATAACCTGAAAAATTGCTAAAAATAGTAAATAAGAAAATTGATGAAACTGACTAGGTGGAATAGGTGGGTGGCCACCAATATCCACCTGGATCTTTCCTCCCCCCTTTGAAAGCAATGGTCCCCATTGCGTGCAGAGCCTCCATGAGGTAGGGTAATTTCTATTGAACCTGTTCCCTAGTGAACCAATTTCCCTGGTGAAGGATTTAGCATGCTTTGAAGTGAGCGTAGCTTGTGGTGGGGTCCAGAGAGGCACTCCTTCTGTAAATGTAACCAAATTGTGTCACCCACCTGGACCTTAAGTGGCACTCGAAGTTGATCTTGGAACTGCTTGTACTTGGCATTGGATTTCTCCAAGATGTCGTGGACCTGTTGGCGGACGTCAGACAATACAGGTGTGGATTTTTTCTGTGTGGTCGCATGAGGTATGGAAACATCAGGCAGCGATGCTCATTGAGTCAAATAAATGGAGTGCTTGACTTGATAGTGTAGAGGAACCTTTGTGGGTGAGGAGAAAATGTCCTTGCATTCCTCCACAACTTTTTCGATTTGTTGATGTTGTGCAGGGGAGCCCTGTTTGGAGGTTGTGGCAATAATATTCTTCTTTCCCTGTGGGTGAATTGTAATGAAAACAGATTTCCTAGTTTGGCAAATAATCCTACTGTGTTGCTTTGCAGTAATCAAAGAGATGGAAGGAAGCAGTACTACCTCCAGTATCTTGTACAAATTATTTCCCAAAGTAATAATAACAGAACGAGGTCTAGACTTATACACATCATGTCCCTTCCACAAATATGGTTGGCCCAATAATACATAAGACACATCAAGAGGAGCAACATCACACAATACCTCATCCGTGAAGGGATTGATGTTGTACAAAAGGCAACATTGTTGATTGATGCAGAGATCTCTTACTTGGTGAAGCCACTTGATGGTATACGATTGTGGGTGTGTTGTGATTGGTAGGCCAAGCTGCTTCACGACCTCTATTGAAATGAGGTTCTTTTGGATTCCACTATTGACAAGGAATTGCAGTGCAGAACCCTTCACCCACATATGAGAATGAAAGAGGTGCTCCCCCTCCTCTCAATCCTCTGGCACTAGGATCCACATCAATGATCTGCTTCCCTTTGTCATTCCCCTTGTCCGGTACTGACTCAGAACCAAAACATGCATCTAATTCGGATGTCTTTCGTTTTGCCACCAACAACTGTTTGGTTTGACACTCACTTGTGTTGTGAGTAGAGCTGTTATGAAATTCACACCACTTCCCGGTGTCCTTATTTGGCTTTGTGGTGTTGTTCTGAGTCACCCCGCTTTGGCTTTTCCCCTTGTTATGTGGTTTAGAGGTGCCTTTCCCTGGCTTTGGATTCGCAGATCCAAAGTCTCGCTTCTTCTGCTTAAATTTTTACTTGATCTTGGAGGCACATCGACATGCTGCGCTAAGCAAGGAAATGTCGAGGAACTTCAATTCCTCCTAAATGTATTTGTGCAAACAACTGCGGTACTTGAGCACCAAATGTCTCTCTGAATCTTTAATGCCCAACTTTGTATGCAAGGTATGGAACAAATTCGCCAACTCGTGCACATCTTGATCCCTTGCACATATTGATCCCTTTGCTGCCACAACGTGTTCCATTGGATGACTTGTCCTCATAGCTCTCCTTGGGGTAATATTGTTCCTTAATGTCGTCTCGAAACAAATTCCAAGTGGGTGAAACCGAGAACAAAGAGGGTTCCCTCACGTCCTTTTTCTCATAGTAGGTCTCCCACCAGTATTTGACATGAGGGGCAACTTTGAGGAGTGAAAAAGTAATATTTTCTCGGTCAGAGAAATCATGGATTGAAAAATACCCTTCCAGCAAATTCAACCATCTATATACGACATTTGCATCTATCTGGCCTTCAAATACATGAATCTCGAATTTCAGTAGTACCTTGAAAGAGGTGGCGCCTCCAGAGTGGTTGTTGGATGCAGATGCACTACCAGTGGGTAGTTGTTGAAGGATATGGGAAAATTTATCCATCATCACGTTACTTTGTTTCTCGAGGGTCTCCTCAAGCAATATTTTGATAGGATATCTTGCTAACTCGTCTTTATTTTCTTCTACCATGGGAGGTCGTTGGGGTTTGCGAGGCTGATCTTGCAAAGGTTCAACCAAATCGATCCCTAACTCCTTATACCTCGACCTCGTTGGGGAAATACAAAGAAAGATCAAGAAAGAGCAGATTGCTCTGATACCACTGATCCAGATCTTGGTTGAAATGGACCTCTTACTGCAACTTTGCTGATAACTTCTGCTATAGGTGATGAAATCAAATTTCGTCAAAGACCCATTTAAGGTATTGAATATATCTTTCCAGTGATATAAGACACTTGAAATTTTTTTTAGAAGAAATGGGTATTTTATATTAATTCAAGAGGTCTGAGGCTTGTTCTCGAAGGTATTACATCAGGAGAACCAATATCTAGAGGGTTTCCGAACAAGCAAAATTCACCTACTCTGCTTCTTACATTCAATCTAGCAATTTCCCAAAGACTAGTGAACCTTCCAATACAAACAAATTACTGCATCAAGAGGCAAAAATACATGTCAAGGGTAGGGGCTGGCTAAGGTAGAGGATCCCGTGAATCTCCCTCTTCGCAGAGGAGAGATCCTGCTTGTAAGGAGACAGCAATGTTGGCTTCAAGATCTGCATCTTTGTTATTTTTATGAAGGACATGAAAGAACTGAAGTCTGTCAAAGGACACGATCAGCTTTTTGATACAAGTGAACAATCGTTGCAAATAGAGATCTTTAGGAACTGATTTTGTCACAATCAAGCCATTGAGGCTTTGTGAATCTCCAATGACTCAAGCCTACTTGATTCCATGTTTTTGTAGTTGTTTCAAGCCTTAGAGGAGAGCCATGGCTTCCATTTGATTGTTCGAAGTAAGCCCCAAACCCCAAGAAACGTGGGAAATGATTTCATCTGAAGGGATGTGAATAATTCCTCTGCCTCTGACCTTCCCCGGATTCCCCTTTGTTGCACCGTCAAAAAACATAGTGTGGATATCTGTGGTGCTTCTCCATTTGTCGAAGTACTCATCCTCCAATCTGATTTTCAATTCTTCTCTGCACTTCTCCATATTTTTCCCAGTGGGAAGGTTTAGCCCCAGCTACTAGCACCACTCCCTACCTTGCTGGTTTAAGCTACAAGCCTGCTTCTGGTTCACCTTGGCCTGCATTATTTCTTTGAATAAGCTTATGATTTTCACACCGATTTGTTGCTAGTTTAGGACCTTCTCTTGAAAGATCTGATTGTTTCTTTCAAGCCAAATCTTCCAGCAAATGAGCTTATGGATAATCATCCACCCTTCAAATGGTCAGTCTCTTCCGGAGAAGGACTTAGGGAATAGGTCTCCCCAATTAGACAACATACCCGTGATGTTGGTTGGGAGGATGGGCATGTTGTTCCATATCAACAAGATTTCATTCCAAATGTCCCGAGTGTAGAGGCACTCGAGAAATATGTGAACCGAATTTTCCTCCTGTTGTTGACAGAACGAGCACCGAGAGGGGCCATGGAAGCCACGACACTACAATTTTTCAACTATGAGAATACTGTTGTGCCCCAGCTGTCAGGTGAACATGTCAATATTTGGAATTCTTTTAACCTGCCAAATCCCTCTCCAAATCACAAGGTTGCAAGGTACAGTGGGAATGGCCTTAAGACACCTATAGCCTTCTGCTGCAAAATAGTATCCCTTCAAGGAACCCCAACCCCTTATGTCTTTTTTTCTTGTGTTTAGAGGGGCTTTCCCATCCAGCTCTACCATGAATTTGGCCCATGATTGCTCCAGATGAGAAGGCATCTCTATCTTCTACCACCCTACCTAGTTGATTTTGTCCCACTCCGAAATTTCCCACATCGTGCATCGACCGTCTGCAATCATCCAAGTTCTTAGCTCCAGCAACTCAGGATCATCCCCAATCACTTCTGCGTTCATGATCCTATCCTCCCACAGGCTGATCTGTTTCCCATTTCCTGGAATCTAGAACAAGTGGTCACGCAGAGAGCACGCTTACACAGCTGATGGATGGGGGAGCCCTGTCGATTAGTTCAGAAGTTCTCCAGGCTGTGAAGATGCTTTATGAAGTTTTACTTTTTCCACAAAGCAATATGTGCCCATCCTGGATTCCTTGCTACCTGTTGCCATAAGATCTTGGCCCCCAGAGCAACATTGTGCTCCCTGAGATCTTTTATGTGAAGCCCACCTTCCAGCAACGGCATAGAAATCTTATTCCAACTGATCAACAGAATTCTATTAGTGTTATTCTTCCCTCCCTTCTAGAAAAAAAGAGCGAATGGATTGCTCCATATTGCAAAGAATACCCACCGAAGCCAATAGAACAAACATATGAAATATTAGAAGACTATTGAGGACTGACTTAATGAAAACAGTCTTACCTGCCAAGTTGAGCCACGACGCGCCCTAGGCTTTCATTTTGAGCTTGAATTTGTCCAGCAAGGGGTACCAGTCCCTCCCAATCGTGCATCCTTGAAATATCGGCAGCCCAAGATATTTAAAAGATAGCCATTTTGTGGAGCGTTTGAAACCCAAAATCTTGGTGATCGTGCTTAGCTCGAGGCTAGAAATATTCCAAGCATAAATGAAACATTTGCCTGTGTTAAGTTCACTCCCAGAATCGAGGCAGTAGCGATCGAGCTCCAACTTGAAGCAGGAGGCCGAGATGGAGTAAGCACCCCCCAGAAGGACAAATTCATCAGCAAAGAGAGCATGGTTGATGTCTCTAACTCCCTTGGCAATCCTAATACCCATAAGCTCTTGATCGATTTGTCTTTTCTCCAGCATAAAACTAAGGATAGAGGCTTGGATGACAAAGAGAAGAGGGGATAGAGGGCATCCCTTCTTTATCCCCTGACTTGCCTTGAATAACTCAGCAGCATGATCTTTGACAAGTAAATCAATCCATGGTTCCGCAATGCAAGCCTTGACCAAGCTTATAAAATGGCAGTCAAACCAAAATTGATGCATAACCCCAAAGAGAAACTTGTGCCTAACTTTGTCAAACGCACTAGCTAGGTCCAGCTTGACAGCCATGCCTTTTTCTCGTCTTTGGATGCTTGAATGGATCGCTTCCTGAAATAGAATAAAGTTATAAATTAGTTGCCTACCTTTGAAAAATCCCCCTTGATTGTCAGGAAGGATTTCTGGAAGAAGGCTTTTCAGCCTATTTGCCATGACTTTAGTGATGAGCTTATAGACAATGTTGCAGAGGGAAATTGGCCTGAAACTGTTGAAACAACTGGCACCCTTCTCTTTCGGAACAAGGGCCAAGAAGGCCAAGTTGGTGCTTCCCCCAAGCTTGTGGAAGGTTTGAGACTTTAAGATAATTTTGTAGAGATCCTTTTTGACAATGTTCCAACAAGTTTTAATGAATCGAGCAGTGAACCCATCTAGCCCAGGAGCCTTGTCCAGATCCATTTCATCAAGGGCCTGCTTTATTTCATTGACGGTGACAGGAGCAGTTAGCATAGCGTTCATTTGGGCATTGACCTTTAGAGGGACCAGCTCGAGAAGTTTGGAGCTGATACTTGCTAGCTCATCCTCTATGTACAATTCTTTGAAGTGTTGATGGGCAGCTTTTTTTATGTTGGCAAAGTCGTAGAAGGATTGGTCTCCTGAGGTTATCCCCACTATAGAATTGAAGCTTCTTCTAGCTTGAGTCTACTTATGAAAAAAAGAGGTATTCCTATCCCCAGCTTTTAGCCAGAGACTGCGAGATTCAAGTCTCCATAAATCCTCCTCCTGGATGCAAACCTTATGAAGATTATCCTGGAGCTCCTCTTCCAGGATTAAGTTGTCCTTTGAGATGTCCATATCTTCCATTTGTTTTTTATGACTCTCCAAACAGGTTTGGGCAACCCGCCTTGACTCGGTCAGAGAAGGGAGGGATTTAGCCCAGATTTTGAGGGCCCTCTTCACTCTCCTCGGCTTTTCTTCCCACACAAAGAAGGGGGATCCACTGATAGGATGTCTCTAGACTTCCTCAACTCTGTCCAAAAACTCAAGTTGCTACACCCAAAGAGCACAAAAACAGAAGGGAATAGGCCCTAGATTCATATGCGCTTCATCTCAACCCTAATGGGCTTGTGATCGGAGACCGAAGAAAAAAGAATAGCAATACTGACATCAAGACCTAAAAGCAAAAAGGAACTTTGGATGAGAAAGCGATCTAACCTTGCAGCAATGTGACCTAGATCCGTTCTCTATTGGTCCATGTATATTTTCCCTTGGGAGGCTTGATGTCCAACAAATCCCAGTCCTGAATGAGTTCTTCCACCGATTCTCTGGCTAGATCCCTTACAATGTTGCCCCCTCTCTTCTCCCCTTGTCTTAAAGTAGTGTTCATGTCTCCAGCGAGAATGAAATTATTCATATGAATCTCATTTTCTAGGTCCCTAATGGATTGCCATCAGGTTTATTTGTCTCCCAAGATGACTGGAGCATAAATATTGAAAATATCCACTGTCTCTTTGGTATGAAGACGCAAAAACTGAGCAAAAATCCAGTTTGAGTTGAGTTTAACCATAATTTTCTCAAAGCATATCTCATCCCATAAAATTCCCAGCCCTTTTGAGGTGGCTCTAGAGGAGATTGTAATACCTCCTCCTTTTCCAAAAAACTGTTTGCTTTTGTGGAGAAATTCCCTTTCCTCCATTTTGGTCTCCTGGATGAGAAGAATGTCTGGCCTTTCCAACCTTACAAGTCTTTTCATTGCTTCCTCTTTAAGGTTGATCCTCATCCCTCTGCAATTCCAAGAGACGATCTTCATTACTTCCTTTTTTGAGCTGAGAGGACTCCCTTAGAGCCCTAGCTTTGATTTCTGTATGCCTTAAGGTTTTCTGCCAGCATATTTTCTAAGGTCGGCTGGCTCCCTTGCAGCTTCCTGTTGTAGGTTTCTAGCTCTCTCTTTTCCCTGGAGGATTTTTGTCCCCTGGTCGATCTTCTGACCGAATTTTGGGAGTCCCCAATTTCTCCTTCTTCCTCTGACTCCTCTGAATCCAGATATTCCCCCTCGGAGGTAGGCTCTTTCTCTTTCGGGGTTTCTCCAAGATAATCTCCAATCTTCATTGGTTCAATGGTTTCTTGTATTTAGAGATCCTTTTTCACATCCAATGGATCAATTTCTTGGACTTCATCTGTCTCTGAGCTATGGGCCACAAAGCTATTCTATTTACCTTTCTAGGTGGTTTTTGGTTTAGGAATGGTCCCCGTGGGTGTTGAACTTCCCTTTCATTTCTTCGCTCCTTGTCTGTTTGGCCCCGGCCTAAGGCTTTTTCTAGATTTCTTGGCTTACTGCCATCCTTCTTCTTCTCCTTTTCTGGGCCTGCATTTTTGGGCCAGTTCTTGGAAAAGTGGCCATACTCATTGCATCAACGGAATTTGAACGGAAGTTGTTCATAATCTAACTTCTGCATATGGGACCAATTCCCCACTGTCAGTTTAATGGCTTTTTTCAACCCAACTTCGAGATCAACCTCCTTGCAAATTCTAGCGCGGTCATATTGATCTTTGTTGTTTGCTTTGTCTATGAATTTTCCCAGGGCATTTTCAATTTTTTGCATTGATTCCCAGTTCCAACAGTGCACTGGCAAGTTTAGGAGCCTGGCCCAGACTGGAACGGAAGATGGAACATCCTCCGAGGGGTCAAAATCTGGAATCCAACGATTTAGGTACAACCCTTGAGGACCCATGAAATAGGTTCTATTTCTGAAAAATCAGATCCTTATCCTCCTTTGTGTTGAATTCAAACAGCAAGAACCTCGCCCCAGAAAGTATGAAGTGATAATGTTTGCAATGAGGGGCTTCCAGTTTCAGGTGATCCAGGCTTCCGTAGTTTTTAATGAAGTCCATAAGCCCGTGAACTATCCAACGATTGCTTGGTCTGCAAGAGAAAGGGACACTTTCATTGGACCCTCAGGCGGGAGAGCCACTGAGGGGATCTCATCCAATCCCTTAACGAATTTAGAGGCGAGTTGTTTCTTCTTCTTCGGTTGGGAAGAAATCAGTAGTTTGAATGCCTCAACCTCAGGAGGAGGAGGAGGAGGAGGAGGAGGCAAATGAGGGGCCTGAGAGTCTTCCATTGGGCTGCACCCAAGCTAGGGCGAGCACCCCGACCTGCACCACCCTGTCGAGCACCAGAAACCCTATGCTCAAGGGAGAGGCAGAGTGCAGGCTCAGGCGCAAAATCAATTTATGATGTACTGACACTTGATTGCAAATCGATCATCTAATAAAAGGCTGGGCGTGCCCCTGGAAAACCTATGAAAAAATTCAATTTGCAGAGAAAATGTAACAGTAAAGGTTGAAAGAAGATCAATTATAGGGTTTATATATTGAATGCATCTTTTCTGTTGCAAATGGCGCGAGCAAATTGGATTAATGATTATCCAATGGCAATTAAATTCCCAATGGATAACCCCAAGAAATGATTTGGTTGCATACGGCTCGGCAATGTGGAAAAACAGTAATGGTGGATTTGTCAGGTAGGGATAGTGGTAATAGAGCGAGGGAGGAATGGTTTTTGGAGGGGGTAGTAAGCAGTTAGTGGTTTAGGTAGGGGGGTGCGAAATTTAGAGGGCAGGCCACGTTGTAGTGGGGCCAAGCAAGATAACTTCTTTTTTCGGACCCCCTTGGTAAAGCAAGGATGGAGAGGGGTAGCTGAAAGTCAATAGTCTAACATTATTTACAAAAATTCAAAAAAAATTAACCATGATTAAGTTGTATGGTCTAAACAATAGCTAGTCATTGTGGCATTTTAAACAAGCTGCACACAACCTTATTTCATTTGACAGAAAGAAAAATATCTATCAATAGTGGCATTTGAAGTTGCAGCACCTTTAGTGTTATTTTCTTTTGTTTTTTATGTTGTGGGGTTCTGATTTCATTTTTATTCTTTTTCAATGTTTCTTTCTTTTCTTCTTTTTCTCTTTATTCATTTTTTTTAGAAATACCCTCTTTTAATTTTCTTTTATATATATTTTTTGTAATTCATTTGCAGATTGAAAATAGTTTACAATATAAGATTACGGAGATAAAATACTCAATCACCTTGAGATCTTATAAATTATAAGACCTTAACGGAATCCAGGGAACGGTGCATGGTCGATGGAGCCCCGATCCCCTCGACTATGAATGTCAGACAAGTGCGCTCCATGATGAGCCTTGTTGTATATTACAGGAAGCAAATTCCAAGGTATGAATTCATAACTGCGCCCATGACCAGATTACTCAGAAAAGGTGCGAAATCCCATTACGATGATGAATGTTAGAGAAGTTTGCAATTTTTAAGAGATGTGATGGACACTACTCGATATGCTTTGAATTACTTGGTCAATAATCCTGTGTTGGGGGGGCGGTATATAGATGGTTATCCTTAGCTCTATATTATATGCACAGAGAGGTGTGACGCACATGTGGTATATGTGTGAGGAGGATGACTGGGTCGCAAAAGTGTCAAAAACTAGCCGTTGGAATAGTAAAACTAGATAAGATAGATTTATTACCATTTTTGGGAGCATCTAGGATTCATTTAATGCATGGATTTTACCATATTTGGGACCGTTTTGTCAGTAATGGATCCTCATTAATGCACAAGGAGCCATTAAAGACACTTCACAAGTATAAATATGACCTATGGGGTCACAATAGTTCCCTTTGATTTCTGAGTGATGATTTTGTGCTTGAGCTCTTTGATTGCCACCACATTTGTTGTCTCTATGTCTAGTTTGGATCCAGGGTTTGAGGATGCATTGCACCGACCAGGGCTAGGTTACACTATTCCCGAAAGGATGACAGCCACAACACTGGGTGATGACCCTGCTGCACCTAAAGTGCCAATTATAGAAATGTCTACGCCCTCTAAGACTAAGAAGGGGAAATCTTCTGGAACATGACAATATCCCCGAGAAAAGACCCCAAGGTAGCGCCCTTCAGCGGGTGAGAAGATGAAACGACCTATGTCAGAGGTCCTAGAAACTGTTGACGAAGAAGAAGAGGATGTGGTTGAAGTGGCCCCATTCTCGCGGCTGCCAAGCTATATCGTGTCGTGCAAACCATTTTTCAAAGCACCTAAGAACCTGGACAAGGTGCGCACGGGTATTCAAATACCCCTAATCCCTGAGAATGTACTGGTGGAAGGGGACATGTTTGCGAAGATTATGCAGCTCCAATTTGATGATTGGTACATCGTCAATGTCGAGAAATTCCCAAACCTTGTGTCAGAGCTATATCTGGATCAGATTAACTATTAAGGAGGCATATTTCACCTCGAGCCTAAGAGATGGGTCCTATGTCTGCACAAGGCAGGCCTGCTCAATTTTCTCCAGATCCCTCATTTTGGGCGCAGCCCCATAAATGATATTTGTGTCAAATAGTTCATGGCCTTAGTTCATGATGGCGCGCTCTGGTTGGGAGAGAACATCCCCATTAACACTGAGTTAATCCACAGAATCACGAGTTTTCCTACTAAGGGAGTTGACCCTATAGCTGATTTTGGCAGTAAGGTGCAAGAGAAGGTAGTTGCTGATAAAGCTAAGAAGAAATACAATGTCACAAGGTAGAGCAAGGGATTTGTGGTGGATGAAATAAATGACCCCGTAGTTCGCTTTGGAATGATCATCTTGGCCTGCAAGATGATGTGTAAGTGCAGACCCAAGGATGTTCCCAAGCACGTCATTGCGCATGCAGGATGATGTGAAAAGGGGGTGATTTACAATTGGTCTAGCTACCTCTGTAAAGATTTTTTAGAAAATGTGTGCGAGGCACAAGAGGGAGGCAAGCACTTCCAGTATGCTTGGGTTCAATTATTGATCATTTTAATTGGATGGAAGACTCTTGAAGATACACAACTTCCAGATATTGAGTTGAAGATGTGCGAAGCTACGCACTACGCAACATTAAGGAACTCCTCAGACACGGTGCGCGCCAAAGAAAACCAAATTTTTTGGGTTCTATACAATGCTATTTTGAATCAAGCGGTGCAGTCAAAGTTGCGATTGTCACCTACATTATATGACCAATACAAGATGGTAGCAGATTTTAAAGCTACATTCCATAATATTCATATCCGTGCAAAGGGTGCCTTCGAGGGAGTATGGTATGAATTACCATACATAGTGCCTGAAGATGATTTACTTAGAGTGATAGTAGAATGGTCGCCGGACTGGTTGACACCAGCCACCCCAACTAAGCCACACTCTCTGACAGGGAAATCAATGGACAAAGAAACAGAGACAGTCACTAAGAAGGTCACAAAGAAAGTAACAGAAAAATAAGCGACCCCCACAACCACTAGCGAGACTTTAGAAACAAACACAGTGCCAGAAAAGAATGGATTTGCGCCGAAGGAGACAGAGGAAGCTTAAAATTTTAAAGTAACCAAGTGTAACTCTCAAGTTGGTGGAGAATCACGGAAAAATCAGAAAGGTTCCAAAATAGCAGGGCAGGAGGTCTTGACGCTGACAGAAGACAATTTAAACGAAATAGCAAACACTATCACATCTGCGATTAAGGATCGTTGAGCATACATGGAGGTTCAATACAAGTCTGTGCTAGAACTTGTACAGGTTGGACTGCAGGAGTTAAAGTTACAGGCGAGCCAAATTCAAGAGAGCGTATCTCATGCGAGTTGGACTAGCGTGCAAGTAACAAGCACGCAACCGTTAGATTTTTCTCTACCAGCCTTCGGGGATGGCCACTTTGTCCACATTCCCCTGCCATCTATTCATATGGATGCCAACCGGCATCTCCAATTCAGAGGATCGGTTGGTGTACATGTTAATATTTCTATGTTACCTACAGGAAAGCTACACCTTATGCACTCAATGATCAGAGACAAGATTTAGTACAGAGAGGCTATTGCGCATACGCAGACAAGGGAAGCATAGTAGCAGGTCGAGCAAGCACACCAACAACAGCAAAGAGCAGCGGCAGCTTTTCAAGAAGCAGAAGCCTAGTGCGCTATGCTGGAGGCCAAAATCCACCAAGTCTGCCAAGATATTCCATCTGTCCTGGCCACAGTTGCGCCCAAAGAAAAGTTAGAAGGATTGGTTATCGCAATGAAAGAAGCGTGCGCGGAGGTGAAAACATTCAAGACCAAATATGAGCAACATATCGTATACCTTCAGACAAAGTTGCAGCCAGAGACGCCACCAGAGGTTCGCTCGCAGAGAGAAGCTAAAGTGAAACACACCCGGGATAGTATTGTTGTTGTGGTCACGCAGTACGACAGTCTACTTGATGAAGCCATGAGTGTTTAGACCTCAGTCCAAAATGATCCAGTCATGTAGCAGTTGCGCGATGCCCTCCACCAGAAAGAGCAGCAGTTCGAGGAAATCAGGAGAGTGGCACCCACGTTGGTTCTCTCTTAGTGCCTCACTCATCTGTAAGAGTGCAAAACCGTTCAGATAGAAATTGCAGATCTACGTCGAAAGGAACAAATAATGAAAGAACGCATGCAACCATGGGTAGAAGAATCACTTCAATTGTCACATGCCCTAGACAACACATTGAAGACCATCCAGCAAACTTAGCACAGCATCGAGATGGCCACTAAAGGGCCTACCACAGAAAATTTGGTTCAACAAGCGCAGGGCATCATAGCGTAAAGTTTAGAGTTAGTGCTCCCTCTCAAAACTTTTTTCAGTGTGCTTCAGGCTAAGATCAAGGAGCACACACCTTAGTGACTCGGGATGAGTCACATGTTTGTGTTGGGGGCCTATTGGAGCGGGGTCCCCTAAGGCACAATTTTTTATGTCATTTTGTATAATTTTGTATGTGCGCATTTCTCAATGGAGTCAAGGGGCTTTGGGGTGGGTCTAAGTCCCCAATCTTGATGTAAATGGGTTTAAGGATAAAATGTGGGCCTCAAACCATGGTTTGAGACCATAGTATCTGCACGTTAGGCAAATATAAGTATATGGATCGTTTCTAAGCTAGTTATTTCTAAATAAGTTCATGATATTGATGTTTATGCATCTGTAATACGTTGTAAGGGTTGTTTGGGTTGGGTTGAAAGGCTCCTGCTGGCTATGTGCATGGAGACCTAGTTCTGGCTGTGTGCAGAGTCCGTTGGATGTGTGCAAGGAAGGGTTTTATAAGGGAAAGTTGATGTATTGAAAGTTTGATGTATTGAACAGATCTGAAGCTAATATAAAGAATAGATTTTGGCAAACTCCGTATGTTATGAATCTGATTTGTTTATTTTTTATGTTCTGTTGAGATCACATTATGTCTGTCTTACTTATTGATTATTGCACAAGGATATCTGTTATGATTATGAATGCTTATTGATGGTTGATAGATCTGTTTAAGTATTTGCATTAAGATCTAGATCTGGTTTTGTTTATTTGTGCTAAGGCGAACATCGACTCTGTGTCATTCTATTAATGATTGTGTTTTCTCTATGATTCTGATTTATATTGTTGCGCGCATCTGTTTACAATTGGTATAAGTTTTCATTTGGTTTTTTTGAGGACCACTTCATTATTTTCTCCCTCAGGGTGCAGAAACCTGGTTCCACCACCCCCCCCCCATACTACTTCGGGTGATACTTTGGTATGTGCAAGAAGATCACTACCAAAAGGATCAGTAGTTGGAGGGTTTGTTGGTTTATCCATAAACTCTGAATGTGGGTCAAGACCCCTCAAGCCAACAAACCCTGTTCGGTTTTCTTTGATAAATAGAGCGCAAACCTGCTCAAGTTTTCAATTTAATATAGTGTGCATGCGCACTGGTTTTCACTGACTACTTGCGCACCCCCTTAGAATTTTTGAAAAAACAAATATTCTCTCTCTCAGAGTCGGATGAAAATTTTCTAAAGGTTCAACCTAACTTATACCAACCCTCAAAGTTTGTTTTTGAACTCTTCCTAATTACCTTAGAGTCTTTTTGATAAATCATCCTTTTTGCAATTTTAGGTAGGGTTTGCCCTGGTTTGATGAATTGCTTTGTTTGCGAAAATAGATTCACTACCTAGATCATTGTTTTTCTATCATTTCCCTCTAGAGATACCAGGTGTCTTGTTAGTCCTACTTGTTTGAATAATTTTTTATTGCTCACTTGCAAATGAAAACTTCTAGATAAGTGAAGTGTGATTTGTCTCAAAAAGTAGTCTTTTATGAAATTATTTCTACTAGTTAAAGTGAAAAAACGATTTATTTTTATTTCACCTGAAAGAAATCATGAAATTACACTCATAGGTATCGTTAGTTAGATTATTAGTTAAGAGCTTTCATATTTTGATTTTTTTTTACTTTTTTTAGGGGTTTTCTAGTTGTTTTTTATTTTGAAGAATTGAAAATTGTTTGCTCATAAAATTGTATATTTTAGCTTTGAATCAACGAAGTTTTTAATTAGAAAGTGATATTGGTTATGCTTCAAAATGAAATTGATTTCTTGATGAAAAAGAATTTTTATGGGATGTTTTAGGAAATTTGTACTTCCTTGAGTTTAAAAAATCCTTCTACTTTCCCTTAAATAGGAATTCATAGAAACAAAGAATTGCATATTCATTGTTGATGCATTTAGAGTAATTTTTTTATTCGGTCACAACATCATTGAGTTTCATTTCCATGACCCTCTACGTAAACAACATCCAAATTAATACAGCACTTAATAAAATTGATTTATATATTTTTACATTTTCTAGGGCCCATTCCACCAATCTAGCTCAGGATTAGTGCTTTGGAATAGGGATTAATTAAATTTCCAAAGAAGATAAAACAAACAAGTAGCATCTTGCGGTAGTGAAAAACCCAAGTGTTGCAATTTTTCTCTAGGAAGCTCTTCTTAAAAGAGTCAAGCACGAGGTCATGTCGGACCTAGTGGAGTAATCATACCTACTTCATTGGTAAAGATAGAATATGTGCACGTATTATAAACGGTAAACCTCGGATTAGCCATTGTCGAGGAGCCTGGGATCACTTGTTAGTAAACCTAGTATTTATCATGTTGAGTAGCTTTCAAGGGGACTGAGCTTTGATACTCTACCCTTGCATGTATATCGGGACACAGATTGTTCCCCCAGGTTCAATTGCCTCATTTGGTAACCTTAGTGGCTATAATATTTAGGATCTTTCCCAAGGTGACGGTGTAGGGAAGGTCCCACTATACTTGAAGCAAATGTTGACTAGACTCACTTGGACTTTCCAGAGGGTAGTCTTCACTTCAATATGGCACTGTGGATTTACTTACAACGAAATGTTTCATTAAGTAGGTTGTCTTGGTAACTGTTCTGACTGCTAGTTTTCCACATTAATCTCTGCAAGGTTGGATTTAATCACCAACTAGTGATTTTATTGTGGAAACATATTGTTTGTGTGTGGATTTCTTCTTAGATTTTGTAGCGTGTGTTCATTTGTTTGATTAATTTTAAGGGCCTTAGGTTTGATTCTTTTGAAATTTTTTAATTTCATGTGTTAAAGAAATTAACTGTGGCTGAATTACCGAGACATTCACGTAGAATGCAAGGGAAACCCCCTAAATATACACCCAATAAATTGGAAAAAATCAAAAATGAAAGGGTTCAATCATCAGGAACCAGGTCTTATTAACAAGGAGAATCATCTATCATAATACATCCTGATTTCAAAGTTAATCAACCTCAGATAACTGAAACAAAACAAGATCAAACAAAAATTTCTGAAGTAATCACAGTTGAATTTGTCACTGGTGATTTTGCAGATACACAGCTCACTGAACCTGAAATATCTGAACCTGAGTCTGATTCCACTTCATCTAAGTCACCTTCGAATGTTATATCCCTGACTCCTGCTCGTCCTCGTTCACCTCGAGTAAAGATTCTCATCACTAAGGATATTCATCCTGGCCTTATTATCATTGAATAAATATAAATTGAGATTCCCTCTCATCAAGAATATTTAGATTTAAGGTATAGTGAACCAATCTACCCTTTGAATTTTCCTTTCACTCCCTTTCAACTTGATCCTTGGTATCTCCAATTCACCTATTTTTTACATTCTTCTGGTTACGGACATCCACGACATCAAATCCCATTTTACTCTTTACCCAGGTATAGTAACATGGCTTATGAGAGCATGTCTATTGAGTCATCCATGTTTTCGTCTTCACCAGAAATCTTTTTGTATGGTGGTCCTTCTATTCCTTCTGGGAACCAGTCACTTTCTAGGACTTTTTCAGGATCATTTCTTTTCTCTGAAACTTATACTATGTCAACTGGCATATTCAAGTCTACCACCCAACCTTTCAATACGGAACATATTTATATGTTTTTTCGGGAATACCCTTCAAGCTAGCTCACAAGGTGGCTATATAGCGCATGGGGGGAAACAGCCTCTTCAAGGGCAGCAACCTCTTCAAGGACAACAGTATCTTCAAGGGAAACCTCTTAAAAGGTAGCCCTCTTCAAGGACAACAACCTTTTCAAGGAAGACAACTTTTCTCTGGAACTTATCCGACATCTATAAGGCAGCATATTCCTGGTAATTATCAACCTTATGGTCTAATTGTTCAAACTGGTTATGGTCAACCCTATGTGTCACAACCCTCAATGGGAAATCCTTATCCATGGATAAACACTATGTTTAACCCCTTGTTTACTCAACAATATTTTCAACCTTTTATCACTCTCCCCAACTTCGCAAGGCTGAAAATAGGATTGAAGAAAGGTAAGCACAGACCAAGCTTTAGGTCAGGTAGCTAGCCCTACCAAGACCAGAGATGGCTCTCTAATTGTCACTTTTGCAGTCAAATGAATGAATGAGTCTCTAATGATCTTAGGCTAGGTATGTAAGCTTAGTAAATAGGGATTTTTTTTATGTTTTAAGTGTTGGATAGAAAGGTCACTGAGTAGGCTAGGTCTAGGGTTTTTAGGTCTTAATGTCAAGGTCAATTTGAAGAGAATGTGTGAGGCTAGATACGTAGTTTGAAATCATGTTAATTGGCCATTGAGTATAGGATGAAGTGAAAGAGAGTATGAATGATCATTGAGGTGAATTCATTGATTTAGAAGCAAATAGTCATAACATGTAAACCTTGTCTAAAACAGAGCATGAACAGACATGATTTCTGCTTATAAACTTTCAAGATAAACATATGGAAAGAGCTATCTGAAAGAAGAATATATATCATTTAGCATGAATAGATAAAAATACATAAGAAGAGAAAATTATCCAATGCATACCACAAGATTTTCAACACAAGTTCTACAAATATGTCTCTGATTTCATTCCAAAATGTTGATTACAATAGCTCCACTGCAAAATAAGACTATCCAACCACAAAAAAGACTAAAGAGAGTCTACCTATATAAAATATGAATCATAAAACCTCATCAAGTCGAAATCCCATCCAAAATTAATCATAAATACACAATATTAGTCATTTTTTAGATTCTAGGGAGGTTAGAAACCTTTCCCTAAAATCGCCTATGAACACGAAGTGTTTGTCCCTTACATTAAATTACATATTCCCTCATGGTAGAAGGCAAAAACCAACTCAATAACTCCAATTCCAACTCATAGGACAACAAAACCTCAAATTTGTGACATTTTCTGAGCTTGACAAGTGTCCTGAGGAATCCAATGTTGATATGTAACATTTCTGACAGAAGCGTAGCAAAAATTTACATAAGCGTATCAGAAGTTTGCAGCCACTTTTTAGGCAATTTTAAGAGTCCAAATCCAATTTTGAAAGAATGGTCATCTAGCCATGTTTTTATATCTTCCATAACATCTTGAATTTTGCAAAATTACCCATGGTAAGGCATCTAAAAATCCATTCTCCCAAGGTTACTCCAAAAGCGTAGCAAGGCCTCCAAAAAGTTGGCAGAAGCATAGAAAATGAGTGGTTCTTTTACTTTTTTTCCAAAATTAAATCCTGTCATGCAAAGAGGGTTCGTGATTTGTGATTTAATCATCAAAATGTATCCAACCATGTAAATAAATCATCATTTGGATTCCCCTAAAATAAGCATAGAAAAATTTTGCTACGCTTCTGTGAGGAGGAATTTCCATAATTGTGCAAAAATCACAAAAAATACCAAAATTCTTCAAAACTTCTCAAAATTGGTTCTGTAGCACCTGTGAGTGATGGGATAAATATCCAAGGAAGCTTCAACCAACAAATCTAAGCTATCCTTCTCTCTAAGCTTCATTTTATTTTCTTTAAGCCTTTTCTTCAGTTGTTTTAGCCTTATTTGAGAAATTGTGTTCCTGGTGCAATAGTGATTTTCCATGTGTATTTGGAGGTTATTGTCCCTCTCAGCTCTCTTCAAGAGCTTCTCTAAATTCTCATTTCCCTTGCCAACCAATTTTTTTTTTATTGATTAATCACCATGGCTATTAGCTCATCAAAGGTCAACTCTTCAGGTGGATGAGCTCACTGTCTTTCTAGCTCCAAGGCCCTTTTGAGGCCTCTTGTTTTTTTCTTTATTGGTTGTGTTTCAGCCTCCATGTCCTGAATTTTATCAAAATAAATAACCTCCTTACCTTTACCTTTGTATGCCTCTAGGTCTGGCTTAGGCTTACTTTGTAACAGCTGCTTTACCTTCAATTGAAAATTCTCTTGTTGTGAGAAAGTGATTTGAGAATTAGCAATGGAGAAAATCATCCTCAACTATGTTATTTCCTCATCCTTCTCCCTAATTATCTCCTCATCTGATTTGATCTCAACCTACTCTGCTACCTCAACCTCCAATGGTGTTGATTCACTATCTTGATGCATAAGAGGTTTCTCCTCCATTTCACTTTGTTCAACAATAGTGTCAAGTGTAAGAACACTTCTGATAGATTTGGGCACAAATATTTGTCTCTTCCCCTTCTCATAGGTATGAGTAAACCCAACAACCCTAGGAGCCTCTCAAAACTAATTTTTCATGCTAGAAGATCCAACCTCTATTGGTTGTGTTGATGATGTACTATGAAAGACATGAGGGCTAGTGGTATGCGTTGCTACTAATCTTTCCATGAAGGTTTCTAGATTCATGTTAATAGAGGAAAGGTGATGCAATACAATGCGCTTGGTCAGACCGTGATGAAAAATACTACGGTGAATATCTTTTTTTATTCTCTGAGCCTTCTTAATCATCTTAATCAAACTCCTGTATAGGTACTGTGGCAAATCAAGTGTTTTGACAGGGGTGAAATGCATTAACAGCTTGATATGGTACCTATACAACCTGGAAATTCTTCCTTCACATGTGAAATACTTCATTATTAACATCATCAAAGGAGCATATTTGTTTCTGAGGTGTCTAAAATGGAAGAGTTAATATGGTTCCTCTCTAGCATGAGGCTTGAGAAATTGTTTGTAATTTTCAATGTCTAAATCCATGCCCTTGAACCACTTCTCTCCATGACAAGGAATACCTATTGTTGAAGAAATTAGGTCTGCTGATAGGTTAATCTCTACTCCTACAATAGTAACCTTTCCCATGCTGAATCTTGTGGCAAATAATATGGTCAATTGAAGATGATACCCTTCCTCCATGAGCTTTTCACAAAACTTCAAACATCCAGTCCTCTCAAAACATCTTCTCGCCAAGGGTGAAGCATTGAGGTCATGCATTGTGAAGGGTTATAACCTGAGGTGGCGCCCTCTCTTGAATCTCTTCTTCTCATGCTCCATATTTTTAGTCACTGAAAGGATGAAAACCCTAGTATGTTGATGGGATGGGTATATGTAGTGAAATCTGGAAAAAACAGTGTAGGGATGGGGTAGGTTTAAAGGGTGAGATGGAGGGTTATGGATCTAAGGAAAATTTTAAAAAAATTCAGTAGATAGGGTGGTATGTTAGCTCCATGTTGTGAGTGGAATGAAGTGAAATCGATGTGAGGAGGGTGATGAAATCAAGCAAACACATGAAATTTTCATTTTTTAATTGTGAAAATTTGCTAGAATTTAAGGTTTTATGAAAATTATTTCATAATGATATGATGGTGGGAGATGTGAGGATGAGGTATATGAGAGGTGTAGGATTGTGTTTAGGTACTACGGTTAGGATTTATTTAGCTGGAGTAGGTTAGGTTTTATCAAATGGAGTCTTTCATTGACTTGGAGAAGTGATGATATGGTGTAATATGGAGTGAGCATGAAAATGAATTGAAAACTCAATAACTTGACCAAGGGAGGGTATAAGAGTGACAACTTACTGTTTGTGAGAGGTCCAAGGAGTAATGGTCACAAGAATTAAGCATGTTTGAAGAGATTTGAAGCCAAAAACCTAATGTTTCCCTCCCTCCATAAGCATAGCAGCAATGAATAGAAGCGTAACAACTAGCTAGAAGTGTAACAACGGCTTTGCAGAAGCGTAACAATAGGCCTAAAAGTGTAGCAAATATTACGCAGTGCCTACGTAGCACACCAAGAAACGTAACAAAAGCTTCTAAAAGCATAGCAGGAGGCTACATAAGTGTAATAAAGGCAGCCCAAGGTGTAGCAAAATGTTGTTGAGTGATTTTTTGCCTTGGTTTCGAACCTTTGATCACCTAAAGAGTGAGAATGAGTTAAGAGAGGAGCTCTTCCACATAGCAAAAGATAATAATGAGTCAAGATGAGCTTGAATTTGTCTTTTATAACCTTGAAATGACCTTTTTTGTCTTGTAGCGAAACAATAAGACAAATTTGTCTTTTTGAAACTTTTTTTACATTTAAACACATTTTAAAACAATACAACTTGTCCTATTTTACCTCTTAAACATGTTAGCTTCCTTTTAAAGGCTCATGAGTGAAATGAAGGGTGAGTGCCTTGTTATGATGAAAAATTGGACAGTTTTCAAAGGCAGATGATGACACCTACAGTAGACCTAGATGAGGTGAAGTGAAATGAACCTCAACCTTTTAAATGACAATGAAATTATATGACCTTGAAAGTGATGATGGCCATGGATGAGATGAGGGAGCAGAAAATTTGACCTAGATCCCTTTAGTGACCAAAATTATTTTTTGAAAACTTGTTTGAAAGACTAAAAAAATTGACCTATGACTTTTAGGAGAACAACTGAAAGAGTTATTTTTTATCATTGGCATACTAACACTAACACAACCTACCCCGCGAATGCCTTATAATCAACCTTCTCAGCCACTTGGATAAAAGGTTACACCCAAGTCCAAGAACCTATTCAAGGTGCACTTCAAATTACCCTAAGGGTATCTATGCCAAGTAGTCAGCAAGATGGTCCTAGTACTCCTATCCAATCTGTTGTGCAAACATCTGTTCAACAACCAGGTACACCTATCCCAGGAGTTCCCCAAGTCTCTATTGCTACGACCCTTCAAATGTAAATTCCAATTGTTACACATGTTATCCCTCAGACTACTACCCATCAAACCCGACCTACAGTCTAGTCGATTCCTCAAGCATCTTTGGGACGACCTAGTACAACAGCTATGCAAACAAGTCAGCCTTTTGTAGGTCAACCTATTCAAGGGAAACCCTTTGTAGGTCAACCTGTTCAGGGGCAAGCTTTTACAGGTAAAACTCTTCAGGTACAACCCTTGGTAGGTCAACCTCTTCAAGGTCAATTTGGTCAAGGCCATCCATTTCATGGCCAATTATAATATGGAAAATTGGGACAAAATCCATCTTTCTAGAGCCAACCATACCCTGGTTATACATTTCAGATACCATCTCAACCCCAATTCGGTATGACTACCCCTGGATACCCAGGAGGTGTGCCAATTCTAACTGCTCAAGCTATCCTAGGTTTTCTTAGATACCCTCCTCTAGGTACTAGACTCATCCCTTGGGGTTATCAATTCGCTGAGCAAGACCCTAACAGGTGGCTACCTTTCATAGAAACTTTAGATTTACTAGACTTGTCTCGGCTAATGAATGATTTGATTTATTATCTCTCGTTTTAGTCGACCCCTCAAACCATGTTATGATTTATAATTTGTGGTGTGCATCCAACTCTTTGATAAATGATTCCATTCGTTTAAGACATTTTCAGAGAAATTTGATTGGCTTAGCCGTGAAGTGGTACATTGAGTTACCACAAGGCTCTTTCAACATTTCAATGCCTTAGCAACTGCTTTCCATACTCATTTTCAGTTACCAGTCTATTATGATAATGGCACGGAACTTTTGACTTCACTTAAACAAAGTACATCTACGTACATTTCAGATCACATCCACGAATGGCGATGTAGACGCCCTTTAGTCAAAGTTTTCATCCCAGATAAAATTCTGACTGAATAGTTTATCAAATCATTACTCCCTAATATTACTGAAGATGTAACTAAATGAGGCATTGTAACAGAAGAACAGGTTATCGCTCAAGCCCAGTATCTATACCATGTTTACACATAGTCTAGTACTTTGTATGAAAAAATTATTGATTTACCTCACCCGGGTCAACTTATTAAAACTCCTTCTGGTTCTCATGCCGCAGACGGTGTAATCGGTACGGTTAATACATCAAAGAGTAAACAGAAACAATCCAAATATACTACTCCAATCATAACTTTACCTGATTCACCCAAAGGAGACTCTTCTCTAGAAACTTCTTCCGAAATACATGTCGTAGATTCATCTACTGCCAAAACCAAATCATTCGGAAATAAGAAGAAAGGGAAGGGTGAAAACAAGAAAAACAATTCCCCAAAATAGAAATCAGAAAAAACTGAACCATCTAATGAAAAAAATAAACCTCGTTAAAAAGAATGCTTGGATGCACAGATTCAGGGGGAGCATTAGCATTGCTGAGTATAATGCATTGTTGGCATTATGATTGTTCTGAAATATGTTCTCATTCTTGAGGACTTTCTTGTGTTGGTCTTAATGTCATATATGTAATTTGTTGAAAAGGTCATGTTGAGACCCATGATGTAAATCTTGTAATATTCTGTCATGTAAGGACTTGTCAAATGTTGTAAACCCACTTGGTTGGGTAGCTGAGTCAAATGTTGTAAACTCACTTGGTTGAGTAGCTGAGTCACATGTGTAAACCCACTTGGTTGGGTATTTGAGTCTCATATGTAAATCCACTTGGTTGGATATGTGATGTAAATGTGAGTCATTGGTGATAGGAACTTCATAGAGTCATGTACTTCATTGGAAAATATGTTTGAAAATTCAGTATGAACTCGGGGGGAGTTTGGTCACTTCAGTACATATCAGATCTGCAGAACGCTTCTTCCACATGAGGAGAAAAGGGGGAGAGTATGTTGGTTTTTGATCCGCCCTTTGCCCTTGATGTCAAAGGGGGAGAGTGACATGGTGTTTGAATTAAGAGAAAGAATGGTGTCAAAAATGGGGAGAGTGACATGGTGTCATTGTATTCTTAATGTACCTATCTGTTGTGGTAACCAAACACCATCGTGGTTGCCATCAAGTCCAAAGGGGGAGATTGTTGGCAATATGATGCAGAGTGTTGTCCTTGATGGCAACCCACTGAATGAAGATGTAGACATGAGATTGTTGACATGTGTTGTCCTTGATGGCAATACACCTAATGAAGTTATTCTTGACTTGATGGACTTGGTAAACGATGTAAATCTGATGTGATATGATGCTAAGAGTTGTCCTTGAAAGGCAACCCACTTGATGAAGATGATGACAATCCACTTGATGAAGTTGTGCTTGCTAGAATATGTTCTTGATGAGCTAAATATGATGTATCTACATTGTGTACAGAAGGTAGTGAAGAAAAGAAGTCAGCATGTGCTCAATCTTGATGAAAAAGAGTATGTCTCTAGGTATACGCGGATCTGTCTAAGGGAAGTCACGTATGCACGCGGAAAAGAACGTTCCAAGTCGCGTATGGGAAAAAGCGCTCTAAAAGTGCAAAACCAGGGGTAATCACCATGGTATTGACCCATTGTATTGGGTAATGTTCCACCTAATTGACCCCGTCCAGGAATACCATTGGATGTAATGTGGTTTTGGGCTCATGGTATTGAAAAATGGGCTCATGGTATTGAAAAGGGTAAACCTATATAAGGAGAAGAAATTCATTGTGCAAATCATGAGTGTGGGTGCAAGATGTCTGAGCTTGAATGAATACTTCTGTCTGAAGTATATCTGAATGGAAAGGGTTACACTTGAATGATAAATCTGAATGTATGATGCACCAATGATGAAGAAGGGGATCTAGATCTGAATTGCACTTGTATTTGCTAGATCTGATTATGGAAGGCTTAGATCTGTGATGAGGCGAACATCTAGGCGAACATCTGTCTGAAGTAAAAGGGTAAATCTGAACTGAATATCTGATCTGAAGAAGTATGCTTCTCTATAATGATTGAAGATCTATACACTACTTCGTCGCAGAGGAAGCGCGTATATACGCAGCTTCGCAGAAGAGAAAGCGCGTATGCGCAATGAAATATACATAGAGGTATACGCTGGTTTGTGTGGACGGAAGCGCGTATATACGCGACATCAGTGAAGTGAAAGCGCGTATGCAAACTAGGGTTTGCTGAAGCAAAGGGTATGAAATATCTGATCTGTTCTGCTATGTTTCTGCTATCTGATCTGTGTTGTTAAGTTTCTGTTGGAGATGTATGTTTGTGCTTAAAAGTTTGGAAAGGGTCCAGTCGGGAAATATGATGAAATGTGGCCTGCAAGTGGTGTTCTATTGAAGTTATTGGATACAGTGTAAAAATTGATGAAACGTGGTCCAAGGTGGTTGTTGGGTCTCAATATAGCCTCCTAAACTGAGCTCATTTAATTGTCAACCAGGATTTGTAAACTGCTGAAGTGAAGTGTACCATATGTACCTAGGTGCTTGTTTCCTAATGCGTTGTGTGTAGTGTTTTGTGATGTTTTTGGTCTTTTGTGATGATTTATGATGTTTTTGGTCTTTTGGTGATTTTTATGTTCACAATGGAAATGTCTAGAACTCTAATGGAAAGGAATTGGTGGTCAAAACAGAGTTAAGCCTAATGTATGGAATGGCAAATGCAATTGGAAACACTGAAGCAGAATCTGAACTATGACTAAATAAAAGCAAAAGCTTGATAATGACTTTTTAGGCAAATAACACAAACTAAACTTGAGAAATGATCACTACATATGCAAATCCTCTAACTAAACAGTTAAACACTAATCTTACCATGATGCAACATTTTGTTCTAAGCTCTTCTATTCTATGACTAATTCCTAGTTCTATTTTGCAATTTAATTGAATATCACAGAACCTTTACTCAAAGAGTTATTGGTTTCTTTTTCAAAGTAGTTCTTTTGAGGAAGAGCTCTGTTTATAAAATGATGAGGAGATTGCAGAAATACTTCAGACCTTATAGTGATGTTATCTTCTGTTCATATGGTTATAGATCAATTATGGATTTCAGAACAAGAAGAATTTTGTGAATAATGAAGGCTGTCTTGTTAATTCTAACAACTGAAGTAATTTATTATGCAATGGAAGACAATTTGAATATGAAGTGCAAGTGCAATGAGTTAATCTAAGAATGAACCTAAGATGCCACTAATCTAGAGAAATGCTGAACTATAAGTCATCATCAAACTTGAAACAAAGTAACTGAACATGAATTAAATGCAATGAAACTCTGGAGCATTCTAACTATACTAACATGCATTATTCTATGAAGTTACACAATCTGTTTGTTCATCATTAGTGATATTTTGGAAGAGTTCCTTCTTTTGGAAGGGGTAGAACAATTCTGACTGTGTAATTGAGTGCAATTGTAAGAAAATGGACTGAAAGCAAATGAAAAACTAAGTTATCACATCCATACCCTACTCGTCATTATGATGTCTTGGGCAAGCGTTTAAGAGCAAGAACAGAGATGATACTTAATACAAACACACAACTAAATCATTCATTATCACGGTCATGTCTTGAACTTCTTAAGAATTTCTTGGAAGAGTTTCTTCTTGTGGAAGAGTGATTAGAACAAGTGTAACTGTGATAGTGAACAGCAAAAACTACAACTAAATCCTACATTACTATAGCTATTCATCATTCATCATTATAATCTTTTGGAAGAGTGTCTTCTTGTGGAAGAGTTAGAATGAATATAACTACAGTAGCTAGTTAAAACAACTATAAATTCAACTCCTAATCCTACAATACTATAGTCATTCAACATTCATCATTTTAATCTGTTGGAAGAGTGTCTTCTTGTGGAAGAGCTAGAATGAATACGAATACAGTAGCTAAAAAAAAACAACTACCAATTCAAATGCAAAACGTAAAGGCAGCTAGGAAAACTTATCTAATTTACGCAAAATAAATCCATGCAAGAGGCAGGGGCCCTCTACCACTTGACGGCATTCAACTCCAATTTAAATCACACCTTCAAAATAACTTTGTCTGCTCCATTAACGATGCAATAGTTTGAACATAACACTCTGCGTTTTCAGGAATGTATCACAGAGTTTAAACAAAATCTAGCAGCAAATCTAACATAAAATCTCTAACATAGCTCTTGGTCTCCCAAGAGTTTATAAAGCAAATGCACGTAACAATAATTACAATAATTCAGGAACACTGTCTTTCCTTATCCAAATCACGTTAGGATTATTTTAAGTGGCTACGTGAAGAAGAAAAGACATCTGGACTGAGACAGTCCTAATAGAAGTCTTCCTTCCTAAATGTGTTCCCCACGTTCAAAACCATACCCAGAATTCATTTCTTCCTCCATGATGAGCAACGAACCATGTAGACATGACGTGGATCATGCTCATATGCGGTTTTTCTCAAGAGGCCACCTGGAACATACTTAAACATGAAGGCAGCTGCAGAATCGCCGGTTAGCTACGGAATGTCTGCATTCTGCAGCTAGTTCCGGTCAAAATGCTTAACAATGGAAAAAATCACAAAATTTAACAAGTCAATCATGTAAATCATTCTAGAAGTAATTTTAACTATATTTATTGATCAATTGGGTCTAAGATAGAAATGGACAAGGGAAAATGAGGTAAAATGAGGTGAAGGAAAGCACAAATTTGAGGCTCAACATACCCCCACTGCTGTCTCTTTGCATGTCCTCATGCAAATTATCCCATGAATTCAGAGGCTTCTGCAAGGACATCTAATCCCCTTCTTCTCCTTTGTCTGGAAGCTAGAGGTCTTCTGGGTTTCCTGATAACAAGTTTGAACCTGAGGTTGGTGAGTGCCCTGATTAGCTTTTTGTTCCTTGTCTTCAACTTCTCATTGGTCCTCTCCACTTTGTCTATATGTAGGGATAAGGTTGAGTTCATATCAGTTTTGAGCTTGATTTGATCTTTGAGAGTTTCATTCTCATTTTTGATATGTCTATTCAGTAATTCCAACTCATACCTATCCCTTCTTAATATATCTATTTCAGACAGTGGAGGACTGGGGGTTCTCTCTCTGCTTTCTGAAGCTGTTCTCTCTAAAGTTTCCACATAGTCATAAATTTCCTGTTGAGCAGGATCAATTTCAGGGGTTCCTTCATAAAAATCCTCTTCATCATTCTCTTCAATGGGTGTTTCTTCATCTTCTATATTGATTACCCCTGTTTGTTTGATTAGTGTTTTCTTCAGTTTTCCCTTTAATCTGTGGCTTCTCCTAGGCTGAGAGGATCCCTCTCCTTTCTCTGTGGCACATTCCTTGATTATATTCTCTTCCTTAAGTTGCCTCTTGATTTGATTCAACTTCTCTAAAATGATTTCCTCACTGCTCTCTTGGACTGGTTTGTCAATTTCAACTTTTGAAGCCCTCCATTTCCTACTTCTCTTTGTAGGCCGTGGTTCAGGTGATGGTTCTTTTGCTTCTTCAAAATGATTTCTTATTAAGAAATTATCCCATGTATCATTTTTTTTAGCTAGATGATGCTCAATCAAAATTTTGACCAAACCATGATGATACAGGGTTGTCTCTAAAAATTGAACTCTTCTCTGAACACAGGAAGCCATCTTCTTCAGACTTTGAAGCAAGAAATATGGTAGGTTTAAGTCTTCTCCTAGAAAATGCATCATTAGTCTAATGTGGTAGACATAAAATGTCCCATATCTACCCTCACATGTAACAAATTTTTGTAAAAGAATTAGTATGTTTCTCCATTTGTTTTTCAATGCAGAACTGGGAATTCCTTTCTTGAATACACTAACATCCATATTTGGTGATTTTAAAATTTGTTTCCAGGAGTCATTGTGGAATTCTCTATTTTTAAACCATCTCTCTCCAGCTCTGAGCAACCCTGTAGCCTCTGCAATAAAAACTTCAGTGACAGTAAACTTGACATCCCCTACTTCAACTTCGGTTCCTTGAAATGATCTTGCAAATGTTTTAGTGACTTCCTTATGGAAGCCATTAAATTTTTTCCAAAAATTGAAGCCATCCTATTTGTTGTAACATTTCTTTGCATTGTGGGTAGCCTTCTAAATATTTTGAACCCACTGGTTCAGTCCTTACGATGAAACCCATGATTTTTTTCAACATCAAATTAACACTCTTCTACCCACAAAACAATGACTTTCACTTTCGGATTGAAATGGCTTCAAGCTCTAAATGAAAATGGCTTCAATTTTGGAATGACATCCCTCTGATTGATAATGAAAAATGCCTTCAAAACCTCGGACTGATATGCTTCTGTTGACAATTGAACTTTGGAGTGATATGCCTCTGTTTGATAATGAAAGCAGTTTCAAATTTTGAGCTGATATGTCTCTGATAGACAGTGGCAGATGGCTTCAAATTCCTTTTTGTGCAATACATCTGGCTCTTAGTAGAAAAAGACTTCAAACTCGACACTGCAACACCTCTGTCTCTGGTAACAAAAGACTTCAAACTCAATCACTGCAACACCTCTGTCTCTGGTAACAAAAGACTTCAAACTCAATCACTGCAACAATTCTGTGTTTATAGTGAAAATGCTTCAAACTCCGTCCACAGTGATATTTTATCTGCCCACGGGATCAAGTGGCTTCAAGTCCTCACACTGTTATACTTCCAAATTTACCCTTCTGCTCTGCTCTGCGTTTACAATGCTCAATGCTATTCAAACTGATATCCTTTGGCTTTGCTCTCGGTGATAATAATATCTCCGTCTTCGGAATGGAATGCCGGCTACAGAATGAAGTTATGGTAGTGGTCACGGAATGGAGTAGTGGAGTGAGGTGGAGGGATTGTATTAATGATTGAAGAGACGGTGGAGGATTTTACGACGGCAGAGGGAATCATCATTGAATGATTTGGTTAAGAGACGTGGAAAATTCAAACACCTCGGCCATTTAACCGCTTAAATGCTATCGGATATGAAATTTGAAATGAAGATTTTAATCCAAAGTCTGTAGAGGGTTTGTTGGTGTTGATCAATAAAAAAAATTAAAACAACCTTTTCGAACAATCCATAACTAAACTATGCTAAAATTTTATGAAATTCCATTATAATTTAAACTTGTTACCTCTGCCCTTTATTTGATTTTTTTTTTTGTAGCCTTTGTTTTCTTGTTCACCTTTCGAGGAGTCTTCATAATTTTCTTGATGCTTTTGATTCATGAATACACTAGGTCACTTTGTTGTAATTCTGATATCTGTTGGTTGATGCCTTCAGGGTTTATAGCTGCGGAAAGACTGTCGGGCTGCAGAAAGGCTGATCAGCTGCAGAATGTTCCTGTAGAGCACTTTAATCATAAAAATGGAATGTTTTTGGAGTATGGGTGAAATGTTAAATGGTATGAATGAAAATGTATGATGGATTATGATGTGTATGAAGTGGATGATGAAATGGAATGGATTCAGTTCATGAAATGGAGTGAAAGAACATAAGGACTGTACTGCAATTCATGACATGTTTTATTCACTTACAGCAAGATATTAAATTTTGTATTTTGATATGAAAATGAGATGGATGGAAGATGGAATGAGATGAATGAAATGTGGAATGGAGTGAAATATGAGTGATGGAATGAAATGGAGTATGGATGGATAAGTGAATGGAGTGAGATGAAATGAATCATAAGAACTATGGAACTGAACTTATGATTTTTATAACAGCTGCTTATAAAAACAAAAATGGGAAAAGTTAGAGTGTCAGAGAGACTCTGATTTTCACCCTATCTTTTCTATATAAACATGCCAATCAATGATTGGTTTTCATGTTTATACCTTTATTTTTTTTATTTTTTATTTTTTATTTTTTTTATTTTTTATTTTTTATTTTTAGAAGAAAAATGCTTCAGAAAATTTAATCAAGTTGATGAAGAAGAGAGACTCTTCTTCATTAACTTCACATCATTGTCTTCTTGGAACTTCTTGACAAACTCTTCTCTTGAGAGTGGCTTGTAGTATAGCTTCAGTCTATGGCCATTCACAAGAAAAGTGACCTCTTCTTTATCTATAGTTCTGATTTTTACTGCCCCATTATCAAAAATTCGAACAATTTCATATGGCCCAAGCCAATGTGTCTGAAATTTCCCCTGAAAATCCTTGAATTTTGAATCAAACAAGAGAGCCCAGTCACCCTCTTTGAATTTCTTCTCCTTGATGTACTTTTCATGCCATCTAGCCCTTTGATGTTGGACTAGACTTGTTTTATGAACTGCATCTTGTCTGATCTCATCCAATTCATTAATTTGCTCCAGTCTATGCTTTTGTGCCTCCGTTAGATCAAGTCCTAGCTGAACTGCCATCTTGAATGTTTGAATTTGGAACTCTATGGGAAAAAAAACTTGCTTTCCATAAACAAGCTCATAAGGAGTGTGGCCTGTTGTGTTTCTCCATGTAGTTCTATAGGCCCACAAGGCTTCAGGAAGCCTATCTACCCAATCTCTTCTATGTAAATGAACAGTCTTTGTTAGGATTCCTTCAATGACCTTATTAGTGGATTCCACTTGACCATTTTCTTGTGGATGATAAGGAGCAGATGTTCTATGTCTGATTTTGTACTTCTCCATCATTTGCTCCACTAGCCTTGATGTAAATTGAGCTCCTTGATCTGTAACAATTTCCCTTGGGACACCAAAACGAGTGAAAATATCCTCAAAAAAAAAAGTAACTACAGATGATTCATTAGCAACAAGTAATGGTTTAGCTTCTACCCACTTAGTAACATAATCAGTGCAAACTAATATATATTTCTTTTGTCTTGATGGAGGACTAATAGGTCCTACAAAATCTAAGGCCCATTTTTCAAAAGGTTCAATGTGTACCTGAGGTTGTAATGGCATCTCACCCGAAGGAGAAGGTTTCCCTACCCTTTGGCAACTGTCACACCTTTTGACATATTCCCTTGCATATTTAAACAAAGATGGCCAATAATATCCTAAGTTAAGGATCTTATAGGCTGTCCTCTTATCTGCAAAGTGTCCGCCACAAGGTTCATCATGACATGCCTTGAGAATTTCAAGCATCTCATCTTCACGAACACACCTTCTAATGATCAAATCTGGACCTGTCTTGTACAACTCATTAGCGACCCATGAATATCTTGCACTATCATTAATGATTTTTCTTTTATCCCTTGCATTCATAATTGAAGGAAATTTTCCTGAGACTAAATAATTGGCAATATCAGCAAACCATGGAGTTTGAGTAGAGACTGCAAAAAGATATTCATCAGGAAATTGATCTTCAACCGGAGTGTCATCTTTGATATTTTGGATTCTAGACAGGAAATCAGCCACAGTGTTTTGTTTTCCAGGCCTATCTAGAATAGTAATGTTGAATTCTTGCAATAGTAACAACCATCTTATAACTCTGCCATTAGTAATTGATTTATTCATTAAATATCTAATTGCAGAATGATCAGTGTGAACAAAAGTTTCATAGCGTGTTATATAGTGTCTAAATTTGTTAATGGCATGAACAACAACTAAAAACTCTTTTTCAGTTACAGTATAGTTTAACTCTGCGGGAGTCAAATTTTTACTGATATAATAGATGGCATAGGGAATCAAATCTTTCTGTCCCAATACTGCTCCTAGAGCTGTATCGGAAGCATCTGTCGAGATATGAAAAGGTAACTTCCAGTTAGGTCCCCTTAATATAGGTGCTTCAAAAATTTTGGTTTTCAGGGTTTCAAAAGCTAACTCGCAATCAGAAGTCCACTTAAATTCACAATATTTGGTAAGTAATTTGAAGAGAGGAGATGCTATTTTAGTGAAGTTTTCTATAAATCTCCGATAATACCCTGTAAATCCTAGAAAACTTCTAACATCTCTTTGACAACTTGGAATGGATAGGTTAGAAATGACTTCAACTTTCGCCTCATCAACTCTAATCCCTTCCCCTGAAATGTGGTGCCCTAAAACAATACCTTCAGTGAACATCATAAAACATTTTTCATGACTAAGTGAAAGGTTTGCTTCTTGACATCTTTTTAAGACTTTTTCAAAGTTTTCTAAAGCCTCTTCAAATGTGTCCCCATAAACTGTGAAATCATCCATATACACCTCTACACAGTCATGTATCAGATCAGAAAAAATTCCTAATACTGCCCTTTGGAATGTTGCAGGTGCATTGCATAACCCAAATGGAAATACTAGGTAGGCATAGGTACCCCAAGGACAAGTAAATGTGGTTTTATATTGGTCTTCAAGTGCTACTTGGATTTTATTGTAACCACTAAACCCATCCAGAAATGAAAAGTACTTTTTACCTGCTAATGTATCTAATACTTGATCTATGAAAGGTAAGGGAAAATGGTCTTTAAGAGTAGCTTTATTCAGTTCTCGGTAGTAAACACACACCCTCCATTTTCCATTTTTCTTAGGCACAATCACCAAAGGAGAAACCCATTGACTATCTGAAATAGGATAGATGAAATTAACATTTAATAATTTTTGCAGTTCTTCCTTGACAATTTCCCTAAGATTTGGATTCATCCGTCTTTGAGGCTGTTTGATTGGTTTGAAATTTGCCTCTATATAGATGTGATGAGTACAAGTCTTGGGACTTATCCCTTTCATGTCAGTGTATTCCCATGCATATGCAGAAGAATGTCTCTGTAATACTTTGACTAACTCTTCTTGCTGAGATTTTTCTAGGTTTTTGTTTATGTTCAAGGTTTTGCCTGGAAAAATTTCACTTGTAGAGCTGCCAAATTTGTCCATAGAATGAAGAGACATCTGCCTAGATGACAAGAATTCAATATTGGATCTCTCTTGAAATGATTCTTGTTTGTGTTCTAGAGAAGATTCAAAGTTTTCTAGAGTATTCAGAATTTGATTATCTTCACTAATTTCTGAAATTGTGAAGAGTGGTTGTAAATATTCTTCATCCTCTATCCATCGAGTGTCATCTAGATCTGTAATTGTCCTAGCTGGAGGATATAAAGTGAATTTCTTTGTTGAACTACCATCAGAAATATACATATCACCGGACCTACAACTAATAAAAGCATTAGCTGTAGCCAACCAAGGTCTTCCTAGTATAACAGGATGACCTCCTAGATTATTCTTGGGTGTTAGGATCATGAAATCCACAAGGTACTCCCAAGAGTCTAGGGACACTGGAATGTCTTCTATTACCCCATCTGGTCTGATCACAGATCTATCTGCTAATTGTAATAGTGTGGGTGTAAAGAGAAGATTAGGAAGTTTCACTTTGTCCATGATTTGTCTACTCATGATATTTATTGCTGCTCCTAAGTCAATGAGTGTGTTTTGAATTTCAATTCCATTGATGTGAATTTTGACAACTGGATTTCCTGGGTCAAGGTACTTTGGAATAGTAATCTTACCCATCATAATGTCTGCTATTTGTCCTACCAGTTGAATTTTCTTGGTTTCTCTTATTCTTTTCTTGTTGTCTTCATACTCAACTCCTTTATTGTTTTGGCTAAAATTGGGATTTCCTTGATGGCTTGCAATAATGGAATTTTAATGCAAACATTTCTCAATTCATCCAAGAAATCATAATTAGGCACCATTATTTGTTTTTCTACACCTTTATCAATTTGTAGTCTTTCCGGAAAGGGAGGTATAGAAGTAGATGTGGATGGTTGCTCTAATACCGGAGTTGGATTTATTGGATCTTTTTGTTTCAGTTTTTCAATGTTTTGGTCTTGAAAGGATGTATCTTCCTCAAGACTTTTATTAACCCGTAGGGAGTCTTCCACAGAATTATCTTGTTCTTGTATGATCACAGAAGGTTTCCTCTTCTCAAGTATCCTTCCAGACCTAAGTTGAACATCACTAAGGTCTAGAGGAGTAATTAAATAAGTTGGAAATTGTTGTCCTTCTATCATGTATGTATTCCGAGGGTTCTTATTATTTGGGTTTGGTATAGGATGAGATGGAAATTGATTGGATTTTTGAGGGAATGGTAATGGAAGTGGTTGATTTTGATGAGGTTGGTTCGGATGATGTTGTTGAGGATTTTGTTGAAAATTTTGTTGAATATTTTGAGGAAAATTTTGTTGGGAATTTTGAGGATAAAAATGTGGATATGGTGGATAGGAAGGTGGATACTGATAATATGGAGAGTATCTTCCATAGGGACCTTGTGATCCTTGTGCCCAAGCTTGAGATTGATTTTGAAATTGGGGCCAAGGTTGCTGCCAAGAATTCCAAGGTGGAGGTTGATTATACATTTGATCATGGAATCCTTGTGTCTGAGATCCCTGCCAAGGTCTTCTAGATACAAAGTTAAGAGATTCTGTGGAGTCTGTAGGATTTTCTTCTTGAAAAACAGCCTTGAGACCAGGAAGAGAAGGACAATTCTTGGTCTCATGTTTCTCAGAACAAATAACACAGGTTTCTACAACTTTTACATCTAGAGGACACTCTCTCAAGGCATGTTTCTTCCTACATTTGGGACAAAAGATTGCCAAGGCATCGGATTCAGCCTTTTGCTTGTTTTGTATCTTGAGGGTGTCTATTTGTTCACTAAGACTCCCTAAGATTTCAGATTTAAAATCATCAAGCATGTGACCTATTTCTGATCTACTTACTGTCCCAGAAGCAGACTTACTTGCCCTTGCAAGAGCAGGATCTCTTGGACCTTTGACAGTTTTAGATTTCCCTCTTGAAAGGTTGATACATAACTCAGATATTTTAGGTAATGTGAGTTGTGATATATCCCCTTTTCCCATCATGTTAAGGATATCCAACCATTCATCCCTAATTGTTTTCAACAAAAG
The DNA here is from genome assembly GCA_034641835.2 of Pinus albicaulis. NCBI lineage: Eukaryota > Viridiplantae > Streptophyta > Pinopsida > Pinales > Pinaceae > Pinus > Pinus albicaulis. The sequence goes on from CM076576.1 coordinate 918,566,697, forward strand.
AGAATTTAAGGTGTCTTGATCTAGATTTTCCATTTTTTCCCTTTTGATGTTGTAATTAAATCTTTCCAACAAATCTTCTAAGTTTTCATCTTCTTTTTGTAACATCTTGAACACTTCTTCCTTATGATTAACCGGCATAAAATAATCCAAGTATCTCTCTAGAAATGCTTGTTTCATGTCTTCCCATGTTCTAATAGAACTACTATTTAAACTCATAAACCACTTCAATGCTACTCCCTTCAAAGTTGAAGGAAATAATTTCAGTTTTTGAGCATCTTGTAAGTAGTCATAAGTCCTACACAGCACTTCAAATTCGAATAAGAAAGTTTCAGGATCTTCAGTTTTAAGTCCATAGAAGTTCGGAAGGACAGAGGGTGAAATGTTTTTCATGGTTGTATTGGTTTCTTCATCAAGTATAGGGAACCCAAAAGAGCTTCCTATTCTACCTCTTCCTCCATCTGCACCTCTACCTCTACCTCTACCTCCTCCAAATAATGTATGTTCTCCATTAACAAATCCTCCTCCTCCTTCTTCTGCCATGGTTGACTCTCCTGTGAAAGTAGAAAGGTTTGTGTCCCTAACAGGAGTCTTTAGATCTTCTTCTATAGCAGGTTCAGTGGATGAAGTGGAAGGTTTCTCTAATGGAAGAGGTGACCTTAGATCTTCTAGAAGTCCAGGATCAGTAAAGGATGGAAGATGGGTTTGAGTTGAAGGTGTACTAGTTCTAGGTCTAGATGAAACAAGTGGTGTTCTAGAAATCAAACTTCTGCCTCTGCTGCTTATAAATCTTCCTCTTGAATCTCTCTCCCTACGCATAAAATTGTTTTTGGATGCTAAGAAACAAAGGTTACCTCGTTTTCACTTCCCCGGCAACGGCGCCAAAATGTTGGGTCTCAATCTAGCCTCCTAAACTGAGCTCATTTAATTGTCAACCAGGATTTGTAAACTGCTGAAGTGAAGTGTACCATATGTACCTAGGTGCTTGTTTCCTAATGCGGTGTGTGTAGTGTTTTGTGATGTTTTTGGTCTTTTGTGATGATTTATGATGTTTTTGGTCTTTTGTGATGATTTTTTATGTTCACAATGGAAATGTCTAGAAAACTAATAGAAAGGGGTTGGTGGTCAAAACAGAGTTAAGCCTAATGTATGGAATGGTAAATGCAATTGGAAACACTGAAGCAGAATCTAAAATATGACTAAATAAAAGCAAAAGCTTGATAATGACTTTTTAGGCAAATGACACAAACTAAACTTGAGAAATGATCACTAAATATGCAAATCCTCTAACTAAACAGTTAAACACTAATCTTACCATGATGCAACATTTTGTTCTAAGCTCATATATTCTATGACTAACTCCTAGTTCTATTCTGAAATTTAATTGAATATCACAGAACCTTTACTCAAAGAGTTATTGGTTTCTTTTTCAAATTAGTTCTTTTGAGAAAGAGCTCTGTTTATAAAATGATGAGGAGATTGCAGAGAGATTTCAGACCTTATAGTGATGTTGTCTTCTGTTCCTATGGCTATGGATCATTTGTAGTTTTTAGAACAAGAAGATATTTTTGAATAATGAAGGTTGTCTTGTTAATCCTAACAACTAAAGTAATCTATTGTGCAATGGATAACAATTTGAATATGAGATTCAAGTGCAATGAATTAATCTAAGAATGAACCTAAGATGCCACTAATCTAGAACAATGCTGAACTATAAGTCATCATCAAACTTGAAACAAAGTAACTGAACATGAATTAAATGCAATGAAACTCCGGAGCATTCTAACTATGCTAACATGCTTTATTCTATGAAGTTACACAATCTGCTTGTTCATCATTAGTGATATTTTGGAAGAGGTCCTTCTTTTGGAAGAGATAGAACAATTCTAACTGTGTAATTGGGTGCAATTGTAAGCAAATAGACTGAAAGAAAATGAAAAACTAAGATATCATATCCATACCCTACTCGTCATTATGATGTCTTGGGCAAGCGTTTAAGAGCAAGAACAGAGATGATACTTAGTACAAACACACAACTAAATCATTCATTATCACGGTCATGTCTTGAACTTCTTAAGAATTTCTTGGAAGAGTTTCTTCTTGTGGAAGAGTGATTAGAACAAGTGTAATTGTGATAGTGAATAGCAAAATCTACAACTAAATCCTACAGTACTATATCTATTCATCATTCATCATTATAATCTGTTGGGAGAGTGTCTTCTTGTGGAAGAGCTAGAATGAATATAACTACAGTAGCTAGTTAAAACAACTATAAATTCAACTCCTAATCCTACAATACTATAGTCATTAAACATTCATCATTTTAATCTGTTGGAAGAGTGTATTCTTGTGGAAAATCTAGAATGAATACGACTACAGTAGCTAAAAAAAAACAACTACCAATTCAAATGCAAAACGTAAAGGCAGCTAGGAAAACTTATCTAATTTACGCAAAATAAATCCGTGCAAGAGGCAGGGGACCTCTACCACTTGACGACATTCAACTCCAATTTAAATCACGCCTTCAAAATAACTTTGTCTGTTCCATTAATGATGCAATAGTTTGAACATAACACTCTGCGTTTTCAGGAATGTATCACAGAGTTTAAACAAAATCTAGCAGCAAATCTAACATAAAATCTCTAACATAGCTCTCGGTCTCCCAAGAGTTTATAAAGAAAATGCACGTAACAATAATACAACAATTTAGGAATAATGTCTTTCCTTATCCGAATCACGTTAGGACTCTTTGAGGTGGCTACGTGAAGGAGAAAAGACATCTGGACTGAGACAGTCCTAATAGAAGTATTCCTTCATAAATGTGTTCCCCACGTTCAAAACCATACCCAGAATTCATTTCTTCCTCCATGATGAGCAACGAACCATGTAGACATGACGTGGATCATGCCCATATGCGGTTTTTCTCAAGAGGCCACCTGGAACATACTCAAACATGAAGGCAGCTGCATAATCGCCGGTTAGCTACGGAATGTCTGCATTCTGCAGCTAGTTCCGGTCAAAATGCTTAACAATGGCAAAAATCACAAAATTTAACAAGTCAGTCATGTAAATCATTCTAGAAGTAATTTTAACTATATTTATTGATCAATTGGGTCTAAGATAGAAATGGACAAGGGAAAATGAGGTAAAATGAGGTGAAGGAAAGCACAATTTTGAGGCTCAACAAGTTGGATAGGGAAAACAGGGATCTAGAGCTTCAAAGGAGAATGACAGGGCATTACAAGAAGTTAAATCAGTTTGCCTGTTGCAAGTTAAAGGTTGCCCAAGAAAAGCTAAAGGAAGCTAAAGGGAAGCGCTCGGCACGGAAAGTGAAGAAAGACACATCAGGACTTGAGATTTTGGCCACTGCTTCAGAGCATGTTGCTAAGGACCCTTGAGGGTCATACACACCGATTTTGGGCAAATTTTGACATGTTTTGGTTTTTTGGCATTTTTGAGTTTTTGGTCAAAACTCATGAACTTCGCCATTTCAGTTTGGGGGATCGTCAAAGGAGGAGAATGGTATCATTAGATGCCATAATTTCAAGAGCATACTCTCAGTGATTTTCAGGACATTTGGAGATCATTTTCTCCCCCGAAATGGCGAAAAATGTTCACTTTTTGCACACTCTGCCCGGTATATCAGCAGACTGTAATTTTTGGTTTTTTACACACAGGTTCAGTTTTGGAGGACTTCCAGGCATCATATTGGGAAAATTTCCATTTCTCCAGAAAGTAGACACTCAGATCTTTCCAACGAGCTATCATGAGCCTCGTTTTGACATCGGGAAGGTTGCCAAATGTTGCCGGCAAGTCAGGGGACCTTTTGCTGATGTAAATTTTGAATATTTTTGTAAAATTTGAACCTTTAAAAACTGATATTTCCTCATGTGCATTTAGCTATTTTTGCACATGAGAAGTTGTGAAAAGTCAATTTAATTCCCCTTTTTAGCATTTTCTAGATATTTTATGAGATATTTTGTGCCTTGGGCTTTGCAAAGCCTCAAGGAAAAGTTTAGATATTTTGATTAGGCCAATAGGATGGCAAGTTGAACCATGAGGTTTTCCTCACTTTGGCCTATATATTCCAAAGGATTTCATTGTAAACAAGGCTGAACTTGATGATAGAAGCAATATATGGTCATATAAGCTTTGGAAGAAATACTTGTCTTCTGCTTTTGGATTGCCTCCTGGATGTTCTTGGATGATGAATAGAGGATTGTTGTTGGATTCCATGACTTGGTAGAATGGTATAGTGTCTCTTTCTCTATTTTGTCTTCTAGTTTCCATTCATGAATACATGTTTCTTGCTTGCTATAGATCAGTAGAGAACAAATTTGAGACATGCCCATGGAGGCACCTCAAATTTCCTGTTTCTTCATAGCTTCTTTGTTTTCTTCTTCCTAAGTAACATTAAAGAATTCTTGACTGCTCTTTAATAGTTTAGGATATTGTTGCTTGTTTCATTCATGGTTTTATACATGATAAGTATGACTTATGGTACACCCTGCTTACCTATGGCTAGCTATATTTCCATCCATAAAATTTCTCTTTGACTGATTAGATTATCATTTTGTTGAACCAAGGAGACCTAGTTCTGATCTAGCCCTTTGCCTAAAACTATGAAAATCTTGTTGTTCAAAGTGCCCAATAACTTGAAGTAATGTGTTTAGGCGTTCTGGCATAGTAAGTTAAGTTTTTTGTCCGTCTTAAGTGTTTTCCCCAAAGTCTGATAGTCATTTCCCAAAGTTAGAGGGTCATATACCTCTATGCATGGCTTGAATGTTTATTTCTATGTATTGATTAGATTATAGTTATATTTTGCATGATTAATGGTTTTCCATACCATGTTTATGTTATCTATTGAACTAGTTATGCTTGAAACTCTTTGTTGTTCACAAACTTGATGTCCATCTACTCCATTTTGCCCAAAGATCCTTTCTACCTTGAATCAAATCGACCCTTCAACAGCCTTGTATCACCGTCTGATAGCTTTCTTGACCTTTTCGACTCCATAGCCCTGTTAATCTGACATCTTTTTACCTATCTTATATCTTTGATCAGTTTCATCCCTCACAACTTAAAAAACCAAAACCAAAAACATACTTCATAACAAGCCTAAAATCAGAACACAAGAAGCAAACACACAGATATCCCTTACACACATAGAGAGAGCCCTCTCTGAGTCCATGAAGGCTAGGTCCTCAGACTCCAAAGCTTGGTTTGATGTTACACTGTCATTTGGCTCGCCAATCAGCCAAATCATGGGACCCTAACATAATGGCGATCACGGTGGGACCTTCTGAGTTAGTGACAATCTAAGTACTCCTTAGTAACTCTCGAAGTCTCATTCAAACTTAGAAAAACATAAGTGTTGTCTGAAGAGTAGAAAATAGCTCCTTCACCATCTTAGCAAAATGATGAGTCAGTTATAGGAAACTCTTCCAAACCTCAAGACTACATAAAACTCAGAAAACCCCAAAAAATCTCCCTTAGATTGGTTTTTGACAGTATTGGTGGTGGACCATACACATATACCTCAAAACAACTAAAAATCCACCTGGCGACTCCACTAGCCTCCAGTAGGCCTTACTATTTTACCAAACTCTAGATTACTATCTGATCGACCTATCCCACCGCTCACTAGCCTCCAGTAGGCCTAACAACTCCATAAAGACCACAAATTTCACAAACCATACCTTTCTGCTAACTCATCCTTCCAAAACTTAAACTTAGGATGGAAACTTCGTAATCAGTGACAAAACTAAGTATAACTTAGCGATTCAGAAAAGCCTCACCTAAACATAGGAGATAAGCAGAAACCTTCTTTCCAAGAGAACCATTAACTTGTCCATACAGCCTAGAAAACTGTTGAAACCAAGTGAATCACTCTTCTTCGCAAGTTCCCATTTCAAAGTTGCTATAAAATTTTTTTCCAAGCATCTTTGATAGTATTGGTGGTGGACCATAGTTTTCACAAAAATCCACCTGGCAACTCCACTAGTTCATCCTTTTGGTTTTGACCATCCTTCACTTTAGTATAACCTTAGAGAGACCATCCATCTGAAACTTTCACAAATACCACCCTCTCTAAACTCTAGACTCAAAATCTGGCTTCACGAAGAATCTACACCAGATCTCATCCAGACCCAAATCCCCCTATCATAGTAGACGACCCAGAGAAGATTCTGTGGCAAGTTTCTGAAACTGACAATCTAGCTACCGATAGGTCCATCCGTAAAGCAAGATCAGTACCTGAACATCTCACTGCCTTGCAGGATCCCCCCTTTGACTTGGAATTAGAAAAAACCCTTTTTAGAAGCAAGTCGCAAAGTAAGATAGACTTTGACGATTTTGAGCCCTGAGGTCTTCCACAGAGTCCTAGTAGAGAAGCCTCACCTACCACACCTCCTGACCTTCAGCTTCTCCATCACTTTGGCTCATACCATCCCAGATCTGCTCAAAACCAGATCACTAGTCCAAGTACATCCACCACACCCATCCAAACTACTAGTGTTCAAACCACCTTAGCCCATCCCACAAACCCTCATCTTGTACATCATCCATTAGCTCCCATCATGGCAGCCTAGTATGCACCTTTGGTGTTACCACAGACTTTGGCTCCCTTACAAGCTGACTATCAAGAAAAAATCCTACACTTTACTAGATATGAGGCTACCACAGCTCAACAACATGTAAGTAAGATTAGCGATGCCTTTGAATACATGGAAATACAAGACGAGACCATCAAAATGAGGATGTTCGCCCAAAGCCTCGGCGGAGAACCCAAAACATGGTTTAAGAGCTTGCCCCCAAACAGCATCCACAACATCCCAGAACTATATCAAGTCTTCAAAAACAAGTGGGAAGTCCGAAAGAACCCCATTCAAATCCTGTCAGAATATAAAAATCTAAAACGGGAAAATGGGGAAAGTGTCCAGGGATACCGCACTAGGTTCAACAATGTGTATAACGCCCTCCCACCTCACTTCAAACCCCCACTTGGTTCAGCCTTGGAAAACTTACCCGAGGGTTTTGATCCGTACATGACATATCAGCTAAGAGACAAGGATCCCCCTACCCTATAGGAAATGCAACAAGTCGCCATAAAAGCAGAAGCCAACTTGGTAGAAGAAAGAGCTAGGACTAGATCAGAAAGAAAAGTCACATATAGAGATGAGGTCTCCACTTCATCTCCTTCCCTAGATCCTAGAATAGATGAATTAGTCAAGACCATGGCCAAAATGTGGGAAAAGATAAATGAAAAGACCCATGTTAGAGACAATCATCCAAACCCTCCAAACAGAAACCGGAACCAAAATTTTAGGAGGGAACAACCTCAAAACAGACCAAGGGAAAATGACCAACAAATTAGGCCACCATTTAATGAAAATTATGTGGAAGAAGATGATAGGGATACATAACCCATTGATGAAAGTCATTTGAACCTCATAGGGTCTGATAATGAGAGTGAGGTATATCTCACAGAAGAAGAACAATCATTCTTCTCTCCGAATCAGGACAAAACCAACTATGAAGATCCCGAGGATCCTGCCATAGATTTCTAGAATGCCATAATAGAATCTCACAGGCAGTATGACCTTAGAAGCAGGAAAAATCAAGACAACTCCAAAAAAGGTAGCTCAGACGCTGCTAAAACCCCTGATACCACCCTTAAGAAAGCAGTCAACAACAACAAAATCATAGTCGGGAAAAATGAACAAAACAAAGATGGAGTTACCCAAACTAATCCTGATTCAAATATTCCTAGTACTTCCACAGATCAGATAGTTTTACAGATTGAAGATATCCCTTCATTAGATATTTTCTACAGTCCTAGTTACAAGACTGTAGTCAAAAGAAATAAAAGAAGGAGAATTGATGAAACAAATCCAAAGCCTATAGATGAATCAATTGATGTACTATGGAAGAATTCCTCAGAAGATCCCACTGAACATCTAATTAAATTATCACAGTATGCAGGGGCATATGCTACCGCTACTGTTGATAAAGCTACTGAATTTAGAATGTTGTTAAAAATAAAGGAAGCCATAGTACAAGAATTAGAAAAGCTGTTGAATGAAGAGAAATCCAATTCCAGTGAAAAAGTGAAAGAAAATGCAACCCAATTTCACAAAGATATTGAAAGCCTCAAATTGCAGCATCAAACATAGCTTAATGAAAAACAAGCACAACTAGAAATAGCAATGACTAAGTTACAGAGTGAACCACAATTAGAACAATTTTTCAAAGAAGCACTTCATTTAAACACCAAGTTAAAGAAAGAACAAGAAGTGTTTTGTCACCAAGCTTCCATGATTGATTTAATTAAAATAATGATCCAGAAGATAGAAAATAAGAAACTAGAATGTGAAAGACTTGAAAAGAAAATTGAAGAGCACATTTAGTGGCAAGTTTCAGTTTTAGGAAAGCAAGCTAATCGACCTCAAGTAGATAAACTTCACAAAGAAACGTTATTCACAGAATGGGAAGCGCAAAAGCAGATAAAGCAACAACAAAAACATCCAAGATATCAAATGAGATTATTGAATCTATGTGTGAGCAACTGTTTAAAGCAGAACTTCTTAAGGAAAACATGTCTGATGTGTTTTCAGAAACAAGACAGGTAGAAATGAAGTGGAGATATAGAGCAGATACTCAAGAGGAAATGATCAAAAAGGTAAATAAGTTTGATCAAGAAAATTACTGGAATTTTCTGATCAAACCTTACCATCAACATCAAACTCTTCAGTGTCTTACAGATTCAGCAAAAATATCTCAGTCAATAATATTAGATGCTATTTTCAAGGGACATATTCGATCACGGATATCATAGCTAGCTCAGCTCAAATCAATGTTAGATATTTTCCAGCTTCATGACCACATTCAGAAAGAAGGGCAGGATTCACAAAATCAGGATTGTTAGTTTAAATTCCTAGATTGTTGTTTAAGTTAGCTTTTTGAGGAATGTTGTTTGAAACCCCCTCCACATTTTTGTAATAATTTAAATTTAGTTTATATTTAGTTTAGTATTTAAACCCTTCTCATGCATTTAGAGAAGTGTCCATAAATTTGTCAAAAACATTTGCAAAGAATGCACTATTGTAAGTTTGTAAGTGCTTTTATGAATTAATGGAACACATTCTGTTATCTTTTAACAACTAAAACTGTTTAACTGATGTTGCACTACTATACTCCTTAAATTTCTCGAAAGTAAGAAGGAACAGATTCGTTGCTGTCAGTTTACATGAGTAGGACTTCGAACATATGGTACTCGTATTCACTTGTGTTAAGTCTTATTCCATAAATTTATAGTTATCTCTTTATTGAATTATGTATTTGAAACACCATCATATATAAATATTACATGCACTTCTGTTCTAATATTTAGATATGGTTTCTTATTGAATATGTAATCACACTAATAAATGCGATATATTTTTCACAATTCTTCTATGAAAACTACTTTGTTAGAAGAATCATTTTACATAATTTTCATCTCTTTCAACTGTTAAATGATCTATATTACTAATAGTTGAAGGATATCATTATAGATCGCATAAAAGAAAAAAACCTCGGGTATATATTAGATTAAATACTTTAGATAGATGCACATAGATTAAAAATCATTATCCATTTGCATGCTATATTCACAACACCCTCATAAAACATCGTTATTGGGAAACTGGTCCCATTATCCCCAGTCGGAGCCACTATACCAAATGGAAAAGGAGCTGCTTTAAGGTCCGGACCAGGTGGTTTTCCCCCATGTTTTGGCCATGGAATTTTGAGGCCTCAACAATAACCTAGAAGAACCCAGTAGCCTGCCTAACACGTAACTACCAATAAACCTTTAGGTTCTGCGATATATCCTCCCTGTAGCCTGGGTCAAAACAAGGAGGATTTTAACTTAGGTATTTCGAGTTTCATCGATTTTACATTTCTCGGATTAGCCAATTCATTTCCCCCCAGGACAAGAAAACGCGAAATTTCATATTTTTGTCTCAAATAATTTTATAAATAAATAAAGTTACACTATTTTTGAGATCCCTAATGTTAATTTTGGGCAACTAGGTCCAAAATCCATGTTACACTTCTCATATGACAATGGTCATATTTTTTTTGGATTCCTCTTTCAGAGAGGTGCAAGATTGATCTAAATATCATCTTTATCGGATGAGCAGAACATTTATTTTGAATTTATTTTCCACATGTGCAAGGTTGACCAGATTTGTAATGTAGGCTCACATGCCTAATAGATGTGTCACACACGCTCACTGATGGATATAAATTGGAGAGACTTGGAGGTCATTTTCTCATCAACTCATCACACATTCTCTCATTGTAATCCGATTGGTTCGATAGCCTTTGGAGGCCTATTTACCCTCACACGTGTGGAGCGAAGCTACTGATTTCTACAGATCTGTTTAGGGATTTCTGCTGTAGCGTTGACCAACATTGACCATGGTCAACCCTTTGTCGTTTGACCTCCAAATTTTTCCAAAAATCATATTTTAGGAGGCCATACTAATGGGCACTAAAATCGAGGAATTCCAGGATGTTTGACAGAAGCCCTAATTTGCTGCGTTGAATTTTATGATGCTACCTGCATTGAATTTTTTGTGTTGACTTTGGGTTGACTAGCATTGACTTGTGATGAGCTATCTTTGAGTACTGTGGGTGTGAAACATGAAGGATTGGATGATCGAGAAATACTTTGCTGGCTGAAGCATCATGTTAACTACCGTAATGCAACAATATCTCATATCTTTGCTGGACAAAAGGAATTGTAAATATGATCTATATTTGACTTGTATTCTATTGATCTAATATTCTGTTCTATCAACATTTTACTTTCATGTTTATATGATTGTTATTTTGTATCAGGCCTAAGAAAGATTGAAGTAAAAGTGCATCAAGCATAAAACACCATGGTTATCTAAATTTAACATGGAATTAGAGTTGAGGTGAAGAAAACATCCAAGAGTCCAAGCTGGTGTTAGAAGAAATATCTAAAGGAAGAAATCCTATCAAGGACAAATGGCCTCCTTAACCTATAAGGGTTTCAAGGCCGATGATAAATTGATAGATAAGTCTGATTATCATGCATGGAAGATGTCCTTGCATTTTGTGCTAGAAGATCAAGATGTCATGGACTGTGTGCAGGGGAAGATCCAAGAGACTCCATCAAATGCAGTTGCTTCCACGAAGACGAAGTATAGAAAAGGGGAAATCAAAGCAAAGATGTTTATCCAGGATTCTATTCATAAGCACTTGGTTGCTTATATTTCTGAGTTGAACACATCTAAAGAGATGTATGATAAGCTGGTGAGCATGTTTAGGGATAGAAATGCTAATCGAATCCTTTTATTCAAGAATCAATTGAAGAATATCAAGAAGGGCAAGGATGAATCTACTTGATCCTATTTTATAAGGCTCACTAAAATCAGGAATAACCTCCTAGCTATTGGGGAAGCAATATCTGATTGAGAGATTGTTCTTATTGCACTTTGAGGTCTCCCCCATAATTGGTATGTATTCAATACCACTATTCTTAATAATAATGTGATTCCTGATTTTGATGAAATATTGACGAGATGCACTCAAAAGGAAACAAGAATGATGGAATATTCCTCTAATGGAAATGGAAGTGACCCTACTACCTTCGCCGCTCATGCAAAGAAGAAGAACCATGGTGGCCGGAGAAATCAAAACCATGGTAGAGCGGGGCCCAAAGGAAGGAAGGGATGATGTTACACTTGTAACAAGTCTAGTCACTATGCAAGAGAGTGCCCTAATAGAAGGGATTCTCCCAACGATGATGACAACAACTTGAGAAAGAATGGCAAGAACAAGAGTTTCCAAGGAAAAAGGAAGGCTCTCTCTGATCCTAGTAGAAACGGGAAACCTTTCAAGAGGTTAAGAAATTCCAGGTATGATGAGTCTAATGTTATTGATAATAAGAGAAATGAATTTATTCTTGTATCTGCCCTCTCTGTTGCATCTCCACCTGACACCCTAGATGTCTGGTTGATTGATAGTGGTATTTCAAGGCACCTCACTGGTTATAAAGAAGCCCTTTCTGATTTAGTTCAGAAGGATACTAATCTGGAAATTATCCTTGGAGATAATTCCACCTATCCCATGAAAGGTATAGGACTATGACCCTCCATCTATCTCAAGGTCAAGTCCTTTGATTACAATATGTGTTGTACGTACTTGGTTTGAAGTATAACCTTGTGTCCATTTTGGCAATGGAAGACAAAGGGTTCAAGGTGGCATTCGTTAATGGAAAGGTACTTATCTGGAAGAAGAACTTAAAGGAAGCTATTTATATTGGTTTTAGAGTTGATACACTCTACCAGGTTGGAGGAAGTCCATTGGAGGCTATGACATGTGATACAAATATTCAAACATAGTTATGGCATTGAAGCTTTGCACACCTTCATTAAAAATCCCTTCCCGAAGCAAGGAAGGTGGTAACAGGGATGCCCAAATTTAGAGATGATCATGAAGGTATATGTCAGGGTTGTGCCAAAGGGAAGCATGCAAGGGGACCATTCCCCTCAAGTGTCACAAAGATAAATGATATCTTGTAGTTGATACATTCTGATTTATCTGGTATGCTGCCCGTGACATCCTTGGGAGGATGTTCCTATTACATGAATTTTACAAATGACTTCTCCTACAAGACCTGGATATATTTTTTGAAGAATAAGGACGAAGCATTCAAATGGTTATGTACCTTCAAGGCCTTGGTGGAAAATCAAACCGAGAATAAAATCAAAGTTTTGAGGACCGACAATCGGTGATCAAGTGATCATTTCCTAAGTTAAAAAAATGCTTAAAATTGGAACTACTCAGAATTGGTTGAAACTAGAATGGCCGGATAGGCCTCATCAATATGATCCTGATGCTACGAACGACACTCAAATCCGACACTGTATGTGAAAGTTATGCAGGTTTGAAATTTACAATTTCCTTCAAAAATCAGTTTGACCAGGGTTGACTTTTGACTTTGGAAAATATTAAAAAATAACATTCTGAGAATATTCCTCAGAATATTATGGGAATATTCCTTGGAATATTCCATGAAATATTCCCTATGAGCCAATTGTTCATCGACAAGTGTCAAGTTTTGGTTAGTGGAAGGGTTGACTTTGGAGTTTGGGGACTAATCAGAGGCTGCCACGTGGCCCCAGATCGGTACAATGGTGGGCGTTATAAAATTTTATATATCTTGGCAGGAGTTTAACCCGGGCCTCCTGCCCGCCAACGCAATGACCCGACCAATCGGGCTACACAGTGATTCTTAATATACCTCGGGCTCATGTTTTATTT